>OVAY01000483.1:0-55817 GCA_900406395.1 Kernera saxatilis
CATGTATGATCCACTGGTTTGGAAGATTACAACACCTTTAATTACATCTATTTCTCATAGAAATCACAACACCAATGCCCCACCAGACATCTATCAAAGAAAGAGGGATCGGAAAATGGAAATGCATTAGTAAATGTGACCTTGAAATGTTTCAATTCGCTTCGTCTTCATAATCTGCATCAATCAATTTCAAAATTGTTCTTGAATTTAACTCACTATGAATATCGTTAGCCGAGTAGATGTACTCAAGCCCTCAAAGAAAGCTGGCACATAAAATATTGTTACATGACGAAGACAAAATAAAAAAAGATTCATAGCTAGTTTAATGTTTCTTCAAACATGGAAACCATTAATAACCCTGAAAACCAAGAACAATTGAGAACTTAACAAAGATGATCTCTGCCAATGGTAAACCATTAACAACCCTTAAAGACAAACCGGAAGTAGCAATATTGAACAATCACTTCAAAATAGTTTAAACACGCATCCAAAAGACAAAACTCTCAAAAAACTTTAAACTACGCTAACAATTCAGCAAAAGAATCAAATAAAAAAAGAAAAACAAAAAAAAAATAAACTCGTACCTTAGTTTAGACGGGGATCTCTACGAAAGAGATGTAGCTTCTCCATGCATGGTCTCAGGATTTTTTTTTTTTTTTTTTTTTTTTTTTTTTTTAACCCGGGGGNTTTTTTTTTTTTTTTTCTTTCTTTAACTCAGGGGTAAATCTCATGTCTATGGAGGGACCCAAACTAATCTCCTGGGGAAGTGCAGCCCACGGATAGACCCTCTCTCCGGATATGCAAATGGGCCCGAAAGCAGGGGCTCATATCCATGTGGGTGTCCAGGAACAATGAGTTGTAGTTTCACGTAGCAGGTGGATCGAACCTAAAACGTGTTGACGTCCCAGGCCCGTCCCCTTACTACCTGACCACAAGGCCCCAGACAAATCTCAGGATTTAGACACACGGTGGAGTTTTAATAAATTATTCGTCGTCTTCTTTCACTCCAGAATTGTAATGCTAAAGTTGATCTTTGTTCCTTTCTTGAAATATTAAAAAAACTAAAAACTCATAAAAAAAACCAAAATTAGATCGAATAGAAAACTTTCCAATGTGAGGATGTACGTGATCCTCTCCGAATGCAGCATTGCTCTAAAAATGTATAATATTAATATTATTAAAGTAACAACAAAAAAATATTAGAGACGTTCGTAGCTCTCGTCATAATTTTTGTCTCTTTTCTTCATCATTCTAAAAAATCTTTTTAAATTCAACATTAGATATGTGTTTCCGCTTCTTCTATTTATTATTGCCCTCTCCTTTTTCTTTATGTGCTCCTTGTATATCTTTAACTTTGAGATTTGAATGAAGTATCTCAGATAATGAATATCAATGATTTTATTGAAACATGTATGTTTAAAATATACATAATTAATGAGATTTCCATTATTTTTCTGGTAAAAGACATAAATTATTCACAAAATTTCAAATTGTGAATCAAATGCTAATTTTGATTGCAGAGTCGAAGGATAGGAGAAGACTACTATGTGTTAGTTTGACAATTGTGAACTCGTCCTTTAGATAAAGCACAGAGGTAATGCTTGATGAAGCAACCTGAAAACACCAAACCATAAGCGGAGAAAAGTGGATAAATAGATTAGAATGGAAAAGTGGCACGCACGGATATAACTCCTCTATAAGGTGGACACATTTTTTGTGAAATACAGAATGAAAGAGAATAACTGCGACGGAATGGATACAAAAGAGGATAAAGTTAGGTAATGGAACATCTGGCATAATCAAATAAATATCTATTTCTATTGAGTGTTTACAAACCATATGTTCCATCATATTCCCTTCTCCAGCAAGGTTACAACATGTCAGTAATAAGACAAACAAAGACACAAATTGTGGCAAAATAGTTGAGTAGTTGACCAAGGTAACATATGTCCGAGCTGCCACTTTTCGAAGCGATTTCCCGACGACTCCCGATGCACCTCGTGACGATAAACATATCTATGTGACGCCCCAAGACTCAGATTTCTAAAGAACCAAACTTCGATACAATCTGAGTTATCTATCGAAAGTTATCACAACAGATCCAATCTGTTCAAAGTCAAAAACCCACATGTCCGAGCTGTCTCGTTCCAAGGCAATTTCCCGACGACCCCCGATGAGCCTCGTGACGATCAATATATCCACGTGACGCCCCAAGAGCTAGCTTTCTAAAAAACCAAACCTCGTTTCAATCAGAGTTATATATAAAACGTTATCGCAAGATCTATACAACAGATCCAATCTGTTCGAAGTCAAAAAGCCACAGATCCGAGCCGCCTCCTTGCGAGACGATTTCCCGACCTATCCATATGACGCCCCAAGATTCAGCTTTCTAAGGAATCCGACTTCGCTTCAATTGAAATTGTCTATCGAAAGTTATCGCAACATCTCTGCAATAGATCCAATCTGTCCGACCTCAAAAATCACAGATCGGTCGCCTACTTCGGAAGCAACTTCCCACAGAACCAAGAAGAACCAGACGACTATCTAGATATCCAAGGAAAGCCCTGAGGCTTATCTTTCTATCGAGCCCAATCTCGTCTCAATCGCCGACCTCACCCGAGAGTTATCGCAACATCTCTGAAACATATGAAATCTATTCGAATAATAACTACTAATCATCACGAACTCGAGCCTCAACACCATGAAACGATATGCAGATCGTGGTGGAAAAGAGTAGAGCATATGGAAACGTGACCTAAAATAAACATATAATCGAAGAAACCATGGAGAACCAATATAAGAAAACGAACAAATCTATAGAACGGCGAAGACGAATGTTAAAAAAATATCTAGGACGAATATATTTATAGCACAAGTAAGTAGGGTTTAGGGTTCCAAAACGTTTGCAATTTATGGATGACAAAATTAGGGATCTTTAAGGATAATTGTGTCATTTTAAAGTTTCAAGACATATGGACGGTTGAGATCATCGAAAACTGAGATCAACGTTCTAGATCGAAAGAAAAACCAAAAGGAGTAGAGAACGGCTAAGGCGATCACGAAGCGAAATCACCGATTGAGATGCGAGTTTTATTAATGGCATATTAGTTTTTTTAAGTATCTAGACATCTCAACGGTTGAGATCATCTATATCAAAATCGACGTTCCAGATCGAATAAAAAATAAATGGATAACGAACGGTTGAGATTAAAAAATAAAAAAATCCACGGTTAAGATTAAATTTTAATCAGAGGCATAGTAGAAATTAGCCACTCTAAGAATGAATGTGGAGTATTTTTCACACCTCATTTAATATAACGATTGTCATTGTAGTCCCAGAAATTTTATTTTAGAATCATTTTGAAAAAATTGTTTACATATCTTTTAAATATTTTGTATACATTTTTTAATCTTAGAATTATTTTTAAATGTGAATCCATTCTTAGAATTATTTCAAATGTGAAACCAACTGATGATAATCTTTGCGATTGAGAAATATAACAAATGTTTTGTCTCTATTTAATTATCTCATGTTTTTTTTTTGCAAGCGACATTTTTGGAGAATACTATCGTATATGCGACTTTTCGTTAATAGGGCTTAATGTGATTGTATCGAGAAAAAGTTCATCCCCTTATAATAATATCATAGAGGTAACCATTTTTGTGATTCAGAAGAAAAGATTATGTGATTGAGATCAGTATTTTTTTTTGTCAATAGAGATCAGTTCTTTTTGCTTTGAGTTTTCTTTATAGATTTGAGATATGTACTTATTTTGTACATTTTGTGTTCTCAATGTAGAATTTGTGACGATGTTACATAATGAATGCAATCCAAATTATGTAGAACGTAAATTCATTGATTTGCTTAAAGGTTAAAAACAATGGTTTATGTTAGTTTAAAATTGTAATGCAAAAACATAGTTACAGGCTATGTTTTCTTGAAGTTTCGATGCTAATTATATTTGGATCTTTAGGTACAATGACGTGGCGAACGAAAAAGACAAGAGGCTTCTTGGTTTAAGGAAATATGGAGTAGAGATAACGGATTTAAGAATTTCCCATTCTGCAGAAAGTTGCACTAGAAGGCTAGCAGGTTTAAGAATCTCCCATACTCTCAACGGAGATAAGTACATCTGAAGAATGCCCTGTTAAACTCAACATCATCACTCATAAAAGCAGGTTAGGTGTGATTACTGGAAAATCATACAAGACTATCAACAAAATCAAGAGGAATAGTGGAGCTAAGATCAGCATCAATCCATATGATGTTAATGATGTACTCATCACCATTTCTGCCTTTGAGGTATTACAGATCTGCTTTAATATCCCATGTCTTATTTTTGTTCATAACTAATATTTTCCATTCTTATTCCCTTTGCATTCTACCAAATACAATTGCAGATTATGCAATAGAAATTTTGAAATTATTGACAGCTCTATGATCATATATGCTTTGCTACCATGTTTGTAGCAGCAGGAATTGCTTGGACAAGTGTAAAAAATGCCTCTTATGCCGTATAGCCCCGTATATGATGTTTAACATCTAACTTGACCCTATTTCGATTAAAGATGTAAGTGTATATATATGTAGAGAGGTTATGATAATTCAAACTCTTTGTGATACCATCTCTACATTTCTTGAAATTTTGATGAGTCTTCTTATTTGTGTGAATCATCATTGGGTGTAGGTCAAGCAGAAGATCCTTAGTTTTTCCTATAGTGTACCGACTCTCTGTTTCTGACATTTTGTTGATTGACCCTCATTTCTATGTTTTATTTTTGTCTGAATCTTCCTTAACCCTCTCAAATTGTAGATGTAGCTCGTAGGTTGTGGATGTATAAACGAATAAATGATTGTATAGATGTATTTATAGGGTGTATATGTATAAATGTATGTATGAGTATATATAGTATAGGATGTGGATGTATGTATAGAATGCTATATTGTCGGACTAGATGAATGTGACACCAAAATTTAGCCAAAAGTCACGACTTAAACCACCTTATAGATTGTTGGCTGGTTTAAAAAACACGAGTGTTAAATTATATAATTATGAAATAAAATCAAATCAAAGAAATTCGGATTAGTTTAAAAAACGTAAGTGGTAAATTGCATAATAATGAAATAAAATAAAATCAAAGAAACACACGAGAGAACATCGAAAGAGAACATCGAAAGAGAACATCGAAAGAGAACCGAGAGAGAGAGAGGGAGGGAGGGAGAGAGCCGCGAGAGAGAAAGCCACTAGAGAGAGACGTGCGAGAGAGAGAGCACATCACCATACACGTGAAGATATCACACAATTGCAGGTCAATTAGATCTGGCAATGTAACCATGAGTGATTGGTGTCTTCAGAGTTCCAACGAAATATAGCATCAGTTATACTTGATGAAATCATATAATTGTCATGGAAACCATTATACGTACATTATTATACATAATATTGCTGAAAAAAAGCATCTCTCACAACAAGATCATTTCATCAGGAGATCAAACTTTATATTATATGTACACTATTGTAGTCAATCCATAGGAGATCAACATAGAACACACACACATCATCACAATACAAAGATACCAAACTCGACGAGGCATTGACCAATGGTAATGGTTTGGTTTTTAGCTACTTACACTACTGTACCTTCCTTTTTCTTCTTCTTCAACTTCATACCTTTCTGACTGTTCTGCCTCTGTTGAACTGGTGTCGGTTCCACAAGCAGAAGCCGCGACATCACATATGTCAAAAGCTCTTCCCGGTGAGAGAATGTGAAATCAAGGTGAGCATACTCAAACTCATTATACGATACATCAACCTCGGCATCTCTCATCACCTTGTAGTGTTTCCTCACCATGGAAGGCCGAATCACCTTGTCTTTCTTTCCCGCTACTAAATCCACAGGCACATCGATGAACTTGTAACTCTCCCCTAGATCAAGCGGTTCAGGGGAGCCATAAATCTCCATGTTAGCTGCTCGGCTCCCGTAATCATACATCCTGAATTTACCAGTGTGTTTGATCTGAGCAAGATGTTGCGCAACACGGAAGGAGACAGCTGGCATATCGTTCATGTTGTAGTGAGGCAACCCTAAGACTCCAACCCAATTCGAGCTGTCTCCACCAACTACATAACTCATTAGAGTTTGGACCAATCCACCAAGAGCAGGATAGTTGTGAAAGTCACGGGCTAACTTGTTCAGAAGCATCCTGAAGAATCTTGTCGGTATGTAGAAGGCAGGCACGATGCGAGCCAATACCGGGCTAACAAAAAGGAATATGTACTCAACCAATGTGAAACCTAAGTTGGAGTCCTCGTGAAATCCAGCAGGTGAAAGTAGGATCAGTCGGGAGAGTCGGTGAGGCTTCTCCTTAATTTTGCGAGTGATGACGTACATCAGAATTGCAGCACCACCTAGACTGTGACAGACGGCACAGAGCTTATAAGGCTCCTCCTGGTTGATGGCTTCCTCATCGATATTAGGCTGGTTGAGCTTCAATTCTGAAGTTTTGATTTCATGGAGTTTTTCTATCATCGCTGGGATATCTTCAGTACCGTGCTCGTTAATGGAGTATCGCCAGTACCTGCATTTTGATCAATACCAAATAACATTAACTTGCAAGCATATATCTCAGGCAAAACAGCTTTTCCTCCAATCTCCACTATCATAAGGAAACCAGCCAGAGCAAGTAAACAAAATATGAAGCGAACTTGAAATCAAGAACTCACTCTTTCGAGGATATGTCCTTGTTCACATGATCTCTTGAAACTAAACCCCGAAAGTTCCCCAAGAAAACATCATAGCCTGTGAAGGAAAAGAGTGTAAGAATCCCAGCAGTTGGTATGTGAATTAATAAACGATTGGAGAATGAAAAAGTCGAAGCTTGAACCTTGGTCATACGCAGCAAAAGCCGGAGATCCAACAACCCCATTAGATACCCATCTGAAGAAAAACGCACAGAAACGAAAGAGGAAAATCAATAATGTTTCATAGCCCAGATATATATAGTCAAAACCTTGGTTATAGGATATTCCAAGTCAAAACAAAAATCTTTGAGAAGTTGAGAAGGAAAGGAATAAAAGAAGGTCTCTAGCTTTAAGCAACATAATACATGAAGCATTATCTCTCTTAATCTCACCAAAAGATTTTCACAAATCCATTCTTATCTCTTGACCAAATCAAAAACACATGCAAAGTATGAGGAGAACAACTTATGCAAAGAATTTTCCTGTTGTATATAGAATCAGGAACATGGAACGCCCTGGAGTTTAATGCTACATACTTCCTCAACCTTTCAGCTTAAGAAGTCTGCAACTTTTACAATTCATCTGAGAAATAGACCATGTAACTCACCCCATTGAAGAATCCAAAATCCCATGCTGCAGATAAACAGCTTTCCGTGCATCACGTCTGCAATGACAAGAAAAGCAGTCAGGTAACACGTATTTAAGGAAGGGCAGCAAAACAGGAAATGGAAAGGATGCACAAGCGAACGTAATATATCACATGAAAGTTATACCTTGGTATCCTTTCTAAGAGAAGAACATATCCATCAGATGTAACAACACGAATAGCTTCGTAAGGATACCTATTAAAATTAGGAGAGAAAGTAAGTAATTATCAAATACTTGAGATAGAAAGAAAATAAACATCTAAGCTGCCCCTACCCCAGCTCTGTTATAACATCTTGACACGTTCGAGTATCTGTGTTCATAGAGTTGTATAAGCGTGCGGGCCTTTCTGTAAGAGATGGATCAGTATCTCCTAAAGTGGCAGTCTGCACAGTTTCATCATCTGCAACGTCATCATGGTTTTCTTTAGGGCTGTGACTGGGAAAAGAGAACCATGATAACATTATTGCAACAGCTTCCGACGGAGAAAGAATAATGTGTGTGGCTTTGTGAAAAAAATCAAATATTGCTTCTATGCAGATCTCGATAGCAAGATGAAGATCCTGCAAATTAAAGCACATTAAGTAGGAAGAGTGTGTGAAAAGGTTTAAAACACGAAAAAAAGGATTGAACAGCAGTGAGATGTTTTCCAGAGGGAATATTAAATATTTGTTAGTGCATCCACAAACCTCAATGACTCCGCGCCTTCTATCAGTAGCTCGGTTGGGAACATCATGGTCTTTGCTTGAGTTAGTCTTGCTAATACGAGGTCTAGATGAATGTTGGTTCCTTCTTGGGCTCATAGGAGCTCTTGAACTTCGTTTAAAGAATAAACGCAGCAAATACTGTGGTACCCATAGCAAGATCCGTACAGGGAATATTAACCACCAAAGAATGAACGTAATCCACTCTGTCCAGTGGCTTTCAGAATTTGCAGAAACACTGGCCCAAGAGAGGCGTGAGCTTTGAGATGATGGTGATGCTGGCAGCCCACCATCACTGTCTTCTCCAGAAGAATACTCCAAGCTTGAAGTATCAGAATCCACAGAAAGCTCATGAATGAAATGATTGAAAGAAGAGACCCCACTGCCATCGAAATTGGAGCAGAGTTAAATTGAGCAAATTACAATAGTTAAGGCTTGCAAAAATATACTAACAACAGAAGAATCATGACAGGATTCGGAAATTTTACTTATGCATCCACCGTGGTAAACGTGGTCCACGCAGAGTGGGCCTGAGTTCCCAGCCATGGAGACCTTCAAGAATATTAGCCTTCCCAGGAAGAACGGTCAACAGAAGAGCTGATACTCCATTTATGCATCTTGCGATGTTGTTCAAAGACTCATATGTCACAGTTTTCACTGATCTGCACTAAAAGCCAAAACATAACCGAAAGCATAGTTAGTTTAGGCTTGTTAGACAACATAAGGCTCTAACAGCAAGACAAACCCACAAAAACAAAAAGAGTCATATCACGGAATCAAAAGTTCATAGCCAATAACAAGAATTAAAGAATACAACAATAAAATAGGCTAACAAAACCAGAAAACACAATACATCATTACATGAATCTCAACTTAGAAATCGGATTAGAGAGCAAAATACTGAAATATATAACAAATCAGAGATCATCATATCAGTAACGTGCAGGCAAGTAACAACTCTAGGCAATATACAGATGAAACATGATGAATGCAGTCATCGATAAGAGAAAGGACTCACTCTTTGGTTACAGCGAGAGCGTTGTCTACGATCCGTTGCATCACTTTTCTCCCAAATCAGATTTTAAAAAGAGAAAAAAAAACAGAAATTTCTAACAAAAAATAATCTGATTCGATGATTTATCGCCGTTATCCGCAAACTTTCCAGGAAAACGACAAAGAGAAAATTCTATCCACCTGAAAAGACACAAGATTTACAGTATATAGAAATCCCGTTGCTTAGAGGAATTGACAAAATCGCGATCGTGGTTTATTCCGAAATCAGAAAAGGAAAACACAGAGACCCAGAAAATCGAAGCCGAGATTCGAGAATCAAAAATCCAGAGAAACAAAAAGATTGGGAGAATCCGATAAATTAGGGCACGTGGACGATTCTTGCCGTCCAGAAGGGTCTTGTAAGGTTTCTAAAAGAGAGAGCAGATGGATGACACGTGGATACATATCATTGGATAATGTCGAATGTGACAATCTGCGACACGTAGATTCAACGTTTGGAGACGGAGAAGGTCAATTTTACCAAACACGCAAATATAGCAATGAGTAAAATGACAAACTAATGCTTATTTTATAATAAATGATTTTTTTCCCTTAGGGAAAGAAACTATCATTCACGGTTAATAAATTCCTTTAAAAAAAAAAAAAAGTTCATCTTGCACAACGTAAAATTTTCTCTTCCAATTCATTCGTTTTTGGATAACCTTTTTCTTAACGCATGTGATTAGTTATTTGTCACATGTGGTGTATTTACATGCTACACGAGAAAAGTACTATTTGTTTTATGAATGAAACAAAAAAAAGGTAGAATTGTTAAAAACCTAACCATGTGAATATTTTGGAAAACCATTTAATGCCAAGCAAATTCAAAAGCTACACAGAAAAATGTGTTTTTTTTCTTTTCCGAAAATAGATATTTTTTGTCAACTTGCATATATGCAAAGACTTCCTAAAAATTACATAAGCCATAGACCCTCTGATTGTCACCGAAGGTTCTCATCATCTTGGCAACAGAACAAAGACTACAAATAATACACCATGGAATCAGCAGCCTACTATAGAAGTAGAACATCTCGAGCAGCTTTAAGGGCATTTCCTCTGTATGTAAGAAGCTCCATGCTCTTCATACCTGTCATGTACACAAAAGACCCAAACCCGAGTGAGGATTAGAAAACTGTATATATTGTGAGTCGAGATCTACAAAACACTCTAATGGGTTACTCACTCAGACTTGGAGAACCACATTTGCTGGAACGAACCAAGCGATGCCAATATACTCCCTCCTATCCATACACTGCACATATTGCCATTCGTGTTACCAAAAATATATCTCAACTCTTTTCGAAACGTAGTTGAGCCTCTAATAGAGGAAGAAGTAACTTTGTGTCCAAACCTGAATCTTCTCTCTGTTGTGTTACCGCTCGCCAACACTTTAACTCGAGCTGATTGAGGAGATTCCTAGAAAGAGGAAGATAAAGTGGCCAACGGATTATTTTAGCCATATTGGGTACAAGATTGCCTACAAGCCAAGAGAGAGAGAGAGCTATACTTCTACCAAGTCCTTCTCGAGGCGTTCTTTCAACTGTTGCATTGATGATGTTCCACCGGCCAGCTGCAATTATGTGGGAAGAAGGAAACGGCATTAATATATATTTTTAAATTCAACTAAGGGAAAAATTAAGTTGAATTGGTTTTTCTTGTTACCAGTATGCTACTATACAACTCTCTGCGAATATCCACATCACATTTGCTAATGCTATCTATGACCTGTAGAAAAAGAATTTATTTACTTTTGCTAATTAAAAGGATAGTGGGCCTGTACAGGTAAAGAAAATACTCGTACCATGCGTGGTAACCCTCGAACTGAAGGAAGCATGTCTGTGTAATTCTCCATTCCAGGAATCGTCTGGTAGTTTGCAGCAAAAGGCAGGAAGGAACTTAGATAAAAGATAACTAGGGCAACATGATTTTAACACGTTGGTACATATTAGTTTACAGGATTTAGCACAAGTTGTGCACATACCTGAACTATGGAAGGGTTGAACATAACATCAGGAACTTTGAATCTATCAGCACCAATTTCGACCGTCCTACATTGC
The DNA here is from genome assembly GCA_900406395.1 of Kernera saxatilis. Lineage (NCBI taxonomy): Eukaryota > Viridiplantae > Streptophyta > Magnoliopsida > Brassicales > Brassicaceae > Kernera > Kernera saxatilis. Next base: position 11,203 of record OVAY01000483.1, read on the forward strand.
ATGCCAGAAGTTAATAAGACACTGGGATAGACTAAAGACAGTAATCAAGTTTCCTGTGAGAAAGGAATATCGCCTCTATTGTCAAAAAACCTAAAAATAACAGTTGTATTTATCTAACTTATGCATCATAGCATTTATATTTGAGGCAAAAATAATGCAACAAACAGATAAACTGGGGCTTACTGGCCATCAGGAAGCTCGTAAGACGTCATCGGAATGTTTGAATATGATTTGTCTGTAGACAAAATGCACCATATCAGGAATACTAAGAAAGTTAGTTCGCTATACTTTCAAGAATCTTTGTCCCTGTGTCTACTTAGCAGCAGAGAATTGCAGGAAAAAATGATTTTGCTTACATGTAAGCTTTGAGATGACCCATATTATTATATAACTAATGATCAAGCAAAAATGAGATCTTCAAAATTAACTAACTACTCTAAACTGTGATGAAGAGCAAAAGAATCAGACCAATGAAAGACAGGGAATAAGAGATACCATCATAGGGAGTATCTGGAACTCGACAAATAGAATCTTTGATATCACTTACTATCATCCTCTGTTGAACAGATTAAACGACCAAAGTCAGAAAACAAAAAGAAATTTTAAAACGAGGCACCAATATTAATTACAGACCTGACAGAAGAGTTTGTAGCTTTCTGTGGTATCAGGAACATCTACATCTGTAACCTGCAAGGACTTGAAGGAGAGAAATGAGATAAACCTTATGACTGATCTGTTTCATTGTCAGTAAAAGAACCACATCTACAGCAGACGATAAATAGAAAGCCGCAGTTTTAAACGTATCTGCAACTCAAAAGCACAGAATTACCTGAAATTCTCCTGGTCGTATTTCCTTTCTCTTAAAAGAGTATCTAGGTTTTATCTGCAAAAGAAGGAACCAGTAAAGATCAGATGAACTGGCTCCAGAACGGTGTAACAATAGTTGTAACTTGTAACTTACTTTAATCCCTTTACTCTCCAAGCTTTTCAGTAAGCAATCAGTGAGAAAATCTCCTCCAATTGGAGATTGTATGACAGCCTGTGAATAATTTTTTTGTCAAGAAACGGATAATAAGATAGCAGTATCTAAGCTACCACATATTCTTTAAAAAAAAACTTGCCAAAATCGACACGAATGAAACTCATTTTTATCCTATTCTGTTTTCTACCATTATATTCCTTTATGAACTGTGACATACATACGCAGAGAAAAGAGCTAAATGCTTTCAGAATGTAAATCTGCAATGCCTAGATCGACTCTATCCAACAGCGTAAACCGAGAAATGCACTTTTGGAAACAATAGTTGGTCAACTTTGTCCAGCTGGAAAAATTCAAACAATAGCAACAGCATAAGCACAGACTTACTTATAATCAAATCGAGTTATGCATATACCTTTTGAAGAACAAAACCATCATGCACTGGTGCAATAGTCGTGGATCCTCCACCACTGCAAGGGAATAAAGTATGTATGTGTACGATCAGTGCTTCCCATATAAATCACATAAACTGAGAACAGTGTAACCTTTCATGACATATAGGACACAATTAGAGCACTTCAGGAATTTGTATATAAAATTAAGAAGGCACAAGTTTCTGTTTAATGCATATGAAAAGCCTACTCTAACTATTTTTTCACATTATGCGTTTTGCATGTGAAACTAGAGAAACCAGTGATGATAAAAGAGTGGAAAATACTCTTTAGCAAGAAGGTAACTACAAGCACTGCTTCCAATTGCATAAGACGATACAGAGAATCTAAAACATGAAGGGGGTGAAAATATGATTAATTTAGAAGATGCTTTAGATTAAACCATACCACATGGGAATGTGAAGTCATGCCAGAATTACATAGCTTCTAACTAGTAGAAATATTTTCAAAAAGTTGAATGTCCACGGGTCTTACCAGTCAACAACCAAAGAAGTAGCACGGCCTGAGGCAAACGACGTGAGAACCTAGCATGCATAGCAAGAGCAGACAGGAGGTCAAGAGGGACAGGAATTGAAATTATTAGAATCCCTGATAAACAAAAAAGTGATGGAACAAGGTAGAGGGAAAATACAGGATTCTTGGCCATAAATAATGCTGGCACTTTGTATTTTTCAAACATTAGCTCAGCAGTCCTGTCAGGAATAAGATATATAGGAGGAAATCAGTTCCAAATCCAACATTAAAATCAGTATCGAAAAAAAGGATACATAAGCTGATAATCCACACTTTTCTCTCTGCTGCTGAGTGTTCAAAGGGGGCTCTGCTAGCAGCATCGGGTGCTCCTTGGGATCAATCATCAGACAGTTCCTTAAACAATAAAATTTTCATAGATGAAATCATCAACCAACCATAGAAAAGTAGAAGTTAAAACAATTAAGACAAAAACTAACGATTATATAAGTTACCTAAAGGCATGATCCCATACATTGTCCACCATATCCCAATCAGCTACAATGCCATCTTTTATGGGTGACAATATCTGGCGACACAGAATTGTCAACAAATGGAGAAACTGAAAACTTATCCTCCGGTGTTTTCTAACCAGTTTGAAGTTTAAAACTAATAGTCCATGAAAGCTGACCACCATTTGATCACGGCGAAAATTCAAGGCTTGAGATCCTATAAAAAGTTTACTCTTGCCCTTTTCTTTATCAGACTCCACGGCATTGGTCTTTGCATCCTCTGTGTTCGAATCCGTGTTTGCAGCATCATCAATATCCATTCCATCTATTGCCCCAACAACCTTATGACACATCAACACAACCAAAAAAAACACTAAATTTCGAAACCACTCTACACTAAAAGGACCAAACTTCAAAGCAAATAAAACCAATTGCAAAGAGAGGAAGTGAAGAATGAGAATTTAAGACTTACGGAGGGGAAAACGGCTTTGGGGGCATCTTCTCCGGCGTAACCAGCTTTGCAAGTGTGAGAACCCAAGTCAACTACGATAGCTGAAACTTCATCTGTCCAATAGAAACGAAACCCACCACGCAAAAGTTTAGACCTTGACGAGACGAACTCAAACGAAAAGGAAAATAAGTTTTGCTGAATTTACAATCAAAAAGAGATTTTAGGGAGCAAGCCAAAAAAAAAAATCTACCTCCCCCATACATGGCTGCCGAGAATGTGAGAGGCGGAGAAGTTTTCTACCGGAGATTCGTCGGAGGGTTTAAGAACGGAAGGGAAGTAACTCTTAAGTGAATTGGATTTTGTCGGGATTCACTTTACCTCGGCTTGTGTCTGTGAAGTATAGGGAAGAGAGGGACTATACGCTCAAATCCTAAAATACGAGGGACTTAAACTAAAGAAACTTGAAAAAACGGACAAAAAAATAAAAAAAAAGTTTAAGCGCCGTTGCCGGGGATCGAACCCGGGTCACCCGCGTGACAGGCGGGAATACTTACCACTATACTACAACGACTTTGTTGTTCCAATTTTCTAATGTTCATATTTATATAATATTTTATGTTTTTATTTTATGTTACTTGCTAACGGTTCCGGCTAGTTTCTTTTGGTCAACTCGAAACAAGAAGCATAACTTATGAATGAGCTCGAAAACACCAAATAAAACACAATCATGAAGAACTCAAGTGTTGCACCAAATTAACACACATCATGTGTGCAATAACAATATCTGTCCACAGTCGCACACACCAAACCAATTGATTCCAACCTTAAATACACAAAGACCACCACTTTCTCTCAAAACAAAAAAGAGAGAAACTTATTCTCCAAGAAAATGGCTTCTTCTACTGTCTTTATCATTCTCTTAATCTCCTTGTCTCCAATCTTTCTCCAACTGGTTCTCGCTCAAGTCCCAGGCACCACAGCTACTTGTGCCTCCATGCTTCTTTCCTTGGCTCCATGTGGTCCATTCGTGCAAGGCTTTGTCCAGCTTCCGGCTCAGCCTTGCTGTGACGGCTTAAACCAGATTTATAGCCAACAACCAACCTGTCTTTGTCTCTTACTCAACAACACTTCTACTTTGTCCCCTGCTTTTCCAATCAATCAAACTCTTGCTCTACAATTGCCTCCGCTTTGCAACATTCCAGCCAATTCATCCTCTTGCTCCTCCTCCTCCCCTGGTACGTAAACTTCTTCACACAATTAAGAAAAAACTTGGTTTGTGAGATTCGATTGTTTTCTTGCAATTTATGAGAAACGTTTTTGGGTTTAAAGGAGGAGAGGCGCCTAGTGATTCCTCCTCAGTTGCTCCACCACCTTCTAGCTCAACCGGTTCTCAAGTCTCTCTAGGTGCAAAGAACAACTCTGGCGTTGCGGGTAAGCTACTTTACCAAAGTTTTCAGTATCTGCATCTAAACCAAAACATAAAAAGAGTTAACATCTCAACAAGAATTGTTACTGATTTCGTTTTACTTCGTCAGCGACTACCCCAGTGGCTCAAGTGGCACCAAGACCCACCAGCTTTATGGGGCTAGGCTATGGTCTGAGATCCTCTGGCTCCAAGTCTGAGATTCAGCTAATCATCCTTGCACTCGCAACAATCCTACCCGGAACTCTCCTCTGCATCTGAGTTTGTCTGCATTTATCTACCATCTCGGTGTTTAGTTACATTCCCCTATTTTGCGTTTTCTCTATCAACTTTATTACTTTACCTTAGATTTGTGAAAGAAGAGATTGATCGGTATGTTTCCTAAAGAAGTTTACAGTTCTTGAAATGGAATCAGAAAACAGAACAATGAAGAACAATGCACTCTTTTATAATAATCGGTTATCGCTTTGATTCTGTAAACATTATGAACACAAGAAGCTCAAGATCAACTTCGAATATGGCTTTTATAAGCTTCCCCAAAAGCAAAAGATTCAGTCTTTTTTTTCTTTTCTTCTAAACACTGAACTGAAACTATTCCAAACTAGGCGCCACTTCTGTTGGGTTGGACTCGAACACATCTTCCGAGTTCGAACTCTCTGCTTCGTCAAGAAGGTCACGAGATTGGATCGCCTCTTTATACACTGGCGTCTCCTTGAAATCCGTCGCACCTTCGTTATACGTCCCCGCCGCAATTCCGCCGGAGACTAGCTGTTACAACGAAATCAACCACACAATTGCATTGTGAATTGATTGGTTTAACTCAAGCAAAAGCTTTCAAATTTGATCGACTGAAATTACCGCGAAAAGGATTCCGAAAGCCCACAAGTACTGAACGAAGAACCCTAAACCATCCCACTGAGGACCTTCAAATGGATCAGGTTCAAGCCCAGGAAGATCCTTAAGCGAAAACTTCGGCGCGTCTTTGGGATCACCTCTGAAGCGAGTATTCACCACAATCCTATCTCCGTCCTCGTCAGCGATTACGATCTGAGACGGCGGTTTCTCATTGTCGTACACACCGTTTAGCTCTTCGGACTGTTCCTTGGTCGTCGTCGGGACGAGGGTCCGGCGTTTCCTGCTGTCGAACCGGCCGGTTTGGGAGGAGGTTTTTTTGGCGGCAGAGACCACGTGAAGACGGGTTCTTGACGGATAAGGGAAGTTTACGAGTCTGGGGGTGGAGAAGGGATTGCGAGAAGATTCAGTGAGGTCGATGCAGCGGATACTTGCTCCTCCGCCACCGCTGCTCACGGTGAGAGCCATTTCTTTTGTTGTGTGGATATGTGAGAGAGAGGGAAGCGAATATGAGAGAATCGAAGAAGATAAGGAAGCCTTCCAATTCATTATGAAGTCAACACTATTATAGACCAATATATATTGGGGTCACCAGTAAAATAAAATTAGCAACTAACAAAGATCACACGTTGAAGATACAGAAGAAGAAATAATATGTTTTACTTTTTGGGTTATGGGTTGAAAGCCCAAAAAATCAAAGCCCAGAAGAGAAAAAGACAGAAGAATGACATAGGGCTGCAAAATGACATAAGTAACTTATTAGTTTGGTCTGAGTTTGGGAGGAGATCTCTGTCTCTCTCCGCCGCCTGTAACAACCGCATCTACATCGACATCTACATCGAGAGAGTGACAGAGAAATCGATTCCTGAGAATTGGAAAATCCTGAGGAGGAAGGATTTCATGAGATCATTCCTTAGGTACCCTCTTTGATGATTAGTTTTTGTTATTGTAATTTTGATTTGATGAAATCTGTAACATCTTTTTTCCTTTAATTATTCATCAAAATGAAGAAAGGAAATTGTTACAATCTCCGTTTCCTTAATGGAATGCAACTGACTTGATGTTTTCCTTTTTTTTTTTGGATTCGTAGCTCGAGTCGGGTGCTCGTATCTCATTATATATTTGGAGCCTCGATCGTCTCTTGATCAAAATTAGAGACAAATCCAATGTTGAAAAGACATCGCTCGAGCGTGGAATTGCTACCGCACGATGTGGTAGAGCTCATCCTCGAGAGACTTCCGGTGAAATTTCTGCTCAGATTCAAGTCTGTATCCAAGAAGTGGAAATTGACGATCGAGTCCCAACGTTTCCAAGAAAGACAGTTGATCCGTCGTAAGCAATCACGAGATCTGGATGTTCTTTTCGTGGCCCTTGATGATGTCAAAGATTCTCAAAGGAAGAGAATTATGTTGGGGTCGTCAGTAATTTGTACGGTCAGGTTCCCTACTTCGAGCTCCAGTGTTTGCCATGGTAGTTGTGACGGTCTGTTATGCCTCTACTGTATCTACACACCAAGTATCGTGGTCAATCCCGCCACTAGATGGTATCAAAGTTTTCCTCTTTCCAACATTCAAGAGCTCATGGCCAACAGGTACAGAAAAGAAGACTTTGACTTCAAACCACCTAAGCTTGGATTCGGTAAAGACAAATTCAAGGGCACATTCAAGCCTGTGTGGCTATATAATTCATCCGAATTTGGTCTAGACAACATTACTACTTGAGAGGTTTTCGATTTCAGCACTAACGCTTGGAGGTATGTTCTCCCCGCTTCTCCTTATCCGATTCTTCCTCGCCAGAAGCCTCTGTATTTTGATGGCTCACTCTATTGGTTCACTGACTGTGAAGAAACCAAGATTTTATCTTTCGATCTCCACACTGAAAGTTTTCAAGTCGTTTCCAAAGCTCCCTTTGCCCATGTTCGTGACCACCCTCAACGCATCATCATGTGCGTTCGATAACTGCTTGTGCGTATCCGAGATAAAGTGGCCAACCCAAGTCATATGGTCGTTCGATTCTTCAGGCGGCAACCAGACATGGAAGATAATGTGTTCGATTGATCTCACCAAAACTTTCGCGGAATTCAAATGTGGGCTCTTTCCATTAGCACCGCCCTTACCAGTAGCAATTCCGGAGAAGAATAAGTTATTGCTTCATGGTCGTGACTACTTGCAGCCACTGATGATACATGATCTCCATACCAAATCGTTTGATTTAGTCTTAAAGCCTACCACCGCCGGAAATTGCGTTTCTTATTTCCAAAGTTTATTTTCTGTTGCATCAAATTAATTCTTCTTTCTGAATTTTAATTTAACGATGATTTCTTCTCCTCAAGTTTTCTTTGCCATCTTTGTTGTATTGGTGAGATATTTGTGAATATTTTATCTATGAATCGGGGAAGACCCACCAGTGAATTCAGTGGTGAGATATTATATTTGTGAGAGAGAGGGAAGCGAATATGAGAGAATCGAAGAAGATAAGGAAACCAAATAAAAACATCGTTCTTTTCGGGTCTTATTAAACTTGACCCAACACGACCCAACCCGATCCAAGTTGACCCGCTTCTTTGCCTATTTAAATAATTTAAAAATAAAACAGACAGTAAATCGAAATTTAATACAGTCATAAGTATACAACAAAATCTTACAACATATGATTCAGAAACATTTAACTTATTTACAACAATTTCATTAGAAAACAGTCATCCAGAGTCCAGACTTTGAATTCTAGGTGAATGTATTCGTTTAAAAATTAGCATAATTTGCATTTTATTTGATTGAATCATTTGTTTAGTCCTAAACTAACGACATGTTCGATAAATCCATCTAAATCTTTAACCGAACTCCCACGTTCTTGGATCGCATCCAACGCTGCTTTCCTCAGCTTCGCGGCTCGGATCCTTTCCATTCGCTTTCCGTTGACGGAATCAGCGAAGACTCGGGCTAACTCGTCCGAGTCAGGCACCGTGTCTGGTCCTTCGCAGACACGCACGCCCACCTTCAACTCGTCGACCACCAGAGTCGCGTCCGTGTACTGGTCCGCTCGCATCGGCCACGTCAGCATCAGAACGCCGGCGACAACCGCCTCCACCACTGAATTCCAACCGCAGTGTGTTAGAAACGCGCCAACGGCTCGGTGCCGGAGCACAGCCACTTGTGGGGCCCATCCTCTTATCACCAGACCCCTCCCAGCCGCACGATCGTCGAAGCCGTCCAGGATGTTGCCACGTGAGGAATCTTCCTCGACTGGCTCCTTAACGGCCCACACGAAATGGACGCCGCTTTTCTCAAGCCCAGAAGCGAGCGCAAGAGTCTGCTCCTTAGTCAACACAGCTTGACTTCCGAAGCACACGTAAATCACGTGGTTATCCGCACGTGCGTCTAGCCACGACATCACGTGATCGACAGGAACCGATGTCGGGCCACCGCGATTACCCTCGGATACTGGAAGTACTGGGCCTACGGCCCATACACGATTATGGCCCATCTCTAGCTTAAGATGCTCGAGATAAACTCCTTCCATGGCGGAGAATGAGTTCACGACGAGTCCCCAACTCGCCGCGTTATCTCTGAAAGAGTCTCTAATAAATTCCCAGGCTGGGTCTCCATTAACGTAACTTAGGTAGATCGAGGAGATCTGAGACCAAGGGAATTTCCAACAATTCGGGATCTTCGGAAACTCGAGGATCTCTTCATCGTCATCGTCGTTTGTCTTGGTGGGCATATCGATCCAGAGAGTATTGAGGATGCAGCAAGTGATAGCAGCGGAAGGAGAGAATTCGAAGCGAGGGATTCCGAGGTGTTTGGTCCAGCCAAGGAAGAAATCAGAGACGATGGCTACGGGAGGAGAAGGGTGAGAAGTAATCCAAGAGAGAAGCGGCGCGTGGAGGTCACCAAGCGCGTGGATCATGGTAGGGAAGCCGGATGGAGGTAAGTCTTGGACGTTTTCGACGCCGGAGGGGATCGAAGGGTGAGAGGGAAAAGGGAGGAGAAGAGTCTCGATGTTAACTCCGGCGGAGAGAAGAGGAGAAAGAAAAGGAAGGTTCTTAGGAGTGACTAAGACTGTGATGGTTAAGGCGGAGCCGCCGCGGAGAGCGAGGCGGTGGGTGAAATCGAGGAGAGGAATCATGTGGCCTTGCGCCGGAAATGGGAAGATCAAGACATGTATTTTTGTCGGATTGTTGTTTTCCTCGTTGACTGTCATAATGGAGCTTTTTTCTTTTTTTGCCGGAATGTTGATGAAGCGAAGAGTAGACAGAGAGTGATTTAAATAGAGTGATTGCACAAAAAATAAAAATATATAACTAAATATGTAACTGTGAGTGGACCATTTGCGTTAATGTCGTTTCTACACTTGGAGAAATTGCTTACGACTCTATCGATAATACCGTGTGGTCTTTCGATTAATGTAGCATCATATCACACTTAAGAAGAGCTTAATTAGGGATGAACAGATTGAGAAACTTCGTACGTAACGTCTCTTACATTGTTTGCTTATTGTGGCAAAATGGATCCTCGCTTCTCATAGGTACACGTTCGGAAACATGAGATTTTGGTATTAGCTTTTAAAAAGCAGAACATTTGGTGAACGTGTTGGGTAGGTGCTTACCAATCAAATCGTGTGTAGTAATAATAAAACAATATAAAACAATTTCAAGTAAAAAAAAACTATGTTTTGGGTGCTTAGCCCAAAACCTGTTACAATTTCTACCGAAGCTGTTTCAAAACTCCAGTTCATAAGCCTTCATGAGCATATACACATTCCAAAACCTCAAGGGATGGCGAAGTCGGGTGGCTACGTTGGGATGGCTTTTTTAAATGTTTAACCCGTTGGCCTCATCGTCACTCATTGACAAAGCCAAGTTCACATGCGACAGCGAGATGGTCGCTTCCCCATTTCTGCAATTTTTTTTCATCGGTCAGAGACTTTTAGGCAACTTTCCCAGTAATCATGGTTTTAAATCATTCAAATTGAAGAGGGATTAACACTCCTGAAAATGAAAGAAGTAACTCAAGGATTCAGAAAAAAACAAAAAAAAAGTTAGCTTAGAGAAAAAAGTATACCTCACTTGGTAGTCCACATGTTCTTCTCAAAACATCAGTTGGCAAGGTTTCAAGAACCCTCAAAGGAACAAGTTCCTTGGTGTGCCTGGTTCAACACCTCTGATTAACAATTACGATTTCATAATATAACACGTAGATATATCACAGCAGGTTTATCATATCAATGATTAGGATTTCATAATTATAACATGTATGCATATCACAACAAGCTTACCATATATAATCAACAGTTCCTAGGAACCTGGAATGATACGTTGTTGCCAATGGTTCACCACGTTGATCTCTTGTTCTATGGGTACCCTGAAAGGTCTCAGTTCTTAGCATACTAGAAGACCAGCTAAAACATTACAACATGCTGTTTTCCCTATACGTTTGTTAAAGCTAGTATATAAGAAAGCCATGGTTCCTAAAGCTGCTCTGAGTAAACTGACTTTCTTTATCTCTTGTATGTTTTTTCTATTCTTCAGGTAAGGGAAACTTAAATTTAGTTTAGGTAGATTTCAACTCTTTTCAATGCGTCCATTCAAGTTTTCGGACTGAGAAGACTTATTCATAGATCCAATGCCTCAAGCAGTAGAGAGCAAGAAACAAAAACGCTTACAGGGACTCCAGTATATGCGCTGTTAAGGTTCAGTTGATGTTGGACATGAGTAGTTGCTTGACCGCCAGTTGCAAGCTGTAATTCTTCCTGGCTCCATTCATTGGTTTGTGATCCGGAGATGGATACCGCAGCACTGGAAAATAGAGAAGTTGTTTACTCAGACTAAATTGATATAGCACGGGCAAAAGAAGAAATATAAGTGATCTACCAGTTCATCAGATAAACAGAAAAGGCACACAGATACATTACTCAGAGAAACCAAGCATCTCGACGAATTTCCAGTTACCTAACTGCATAATGGTTCCTAATTGGCCTCTCCTTTGTATCAAGTTCAGACTGACCAGAAATTTGCCTGCGGTCATGGAGTTGTGTATCCAACTGTCCAAAATCAAAAAGGAATATATAGAGTTCACTCAAACTTTCCCAGTGAAGAAAGGAAAAAAAAATGACCAGGCAAAATGTAAAAGCAAGAGTCCAGGACCCTCAATGAAACTCACATCAGCTGAAGCTATGAAGTCATAGATCGCGCTCTGTCCAGCAAATTGAGAATATGTGTCAGAAATATTTCAGCCAAAACAATAAGTAATACAAAAAAAAAAAAAAGTTGGTAGAGATCACCTTTGGAGTGCTATTCAGATCACCTGCAATTGCCACTGGAATATTTCCCCATTCCTGTGATAGCTTGTAAGCCCTCTCCAGAAAGAGTCTTACCTAAAAGTTTGTGACATTCCAAATATCAACAAAATAAGCGAGCTACTGGAATGTCCTAGAACTTTCATCTATGCGGCCAGGCATAGATGTACTGATGAATACCATGAAATACTCTTCAAAAGAGTTGCTACTATTTAAGCACCGACATTTCTAAACTTAGGATGTGTAGTGAGAACAATGTTCTACAGATTCTGTGGATAAGCCAACTTCATTGGAATTTTGTAAGGATCTAGCAATCCATACCTGGCCTAGCTTGATATCCCCACGCTTAGGATTGAACAGGACATGTATATTCCCAACCACTAGCCTTCGAGGACTTGTAGATGTTTGCCTAGAAACCAAGTCACCGCAAGTGAGCATGAATATTAATTTGAATCTTCTCTCCAATAAAGGAATCAGAAAAGAACCCAGACATACTCTGAAGATTGCGTGCTTAATTTAGATTTTGGGTCCTCACAGTTCATCTGTTCCGAAATACAGAATCAAACAGATTAATTAATTGACAAGTACTGATACTAAAGCATATTAAGCAATTAGCATGCCTGCAAAGATAACAGAAGGAAAAAATTAAAAGTAAATCCCCACAATCAAGCTGCATCTTGCCCTATCTCTGTGTTCCTAGAATTACTATAAATGGTGCATACCTCTAAAACACAAAGTTGAGCAACATTGTTTCGCAGGCCAAATCTATCAAACTCTATTTCTTGATTGTGTAGAAGTTTAAATCTGCATTCACAGCACAACTGACATGAATGGTGAAACTAGGAGAGTAAAATTTTCAATACAAAATAAACAACATCAAAAACCATTAGAAAGCAAAGCTTTAACGATATATTGTGAAGCCATGGTCATAACTGATAACAACGTCAACCTAGGCTATCATGGATAATTTCGAAACATTTGAAACAGAGACTAGTTATAAGCGGAAAATTTAACTTCACACACACCATTAGAGAGCTATTCCCTTTGAACAGTTCATATGGCTAGATACCTGACTCCAGCATATCGAGCCTTCCAACCACACACAAAATGAACCTAAATGGAAATATGAACTTACAGTTTCTCTTTCCAGAATATAGAACAACCATCACTCGCTTCTCCAGTCCGACTCTAGAAAATATTAAATATTTAAAAAGAGCACCTGAAATGCATACGAGATTATATAATTTTTGACTCATACATACCTTGTGAACACCTTGAAACCCCCTATTTTTAAGAAGACCATCTAGATCATCAAAGCGGTCAACCTCCTGCAGTGAAATTAAAACATGATAATGCAACCAGACAAACATCTCTTTCTACACACGTAGTTGGATATAAATGAAATTTAAAATAAGTTCGCCAACATAGTGTAGCTCTACGCCGTTCCCCTAATTCTTTATTAATAAAGAGAGCCCATTTCTCAACATGAGAGCAATCCTCTAATGAACGATAACATAAGGGAGATACGGTACTTTAACATTGAGCCAACTCGTATGGAGAATACAACTATAAGAAAAAGCCAAGAACAGCATTTCTCAGAAGACAAAACATTGAAAACTTCTCATATATATCATACGCATGGAATTTCCATGTTAAACATCCCATACATTATGCAACCGGATAGAATAAACCCCGGAACTTGCCTGAAGACATAAGATGCTAGCATTATAGCGACTAATCTCCTTGCATATGAGATGTTTCCGTCTACTCCACTCCAAGTGCTTTGGCGGAACATTGAAATACAAGTCCATGTGGTTGGACGCATTATCAACACCAAGTAGATTGTAGGAAACTAAAACTAATTTATCTGAGACATGAAAAAAAGATGATTCAGACACAAGAAAAAAAGCGTGTACCAGCATCTACCATGAATAATCATTAGCCAGCAATGTACAAGCATCCTATAATCACAACTTGATTAGTGTATGTTACCGTGTGGTTGCAATGCACAGACCTTTAAGATTTCTATAATTGCTTGCGGAAAACACCCATTGGCGATCAACGGAACTCGAGATCCTCTCCTTTCTTATCCTTCGCCGCCGGCGAGAAGACTTGCTCGGCCTTTCAGATTTATAAATACACCGGCTGGACTCCGGCGCAAGAGAACGGTGGGATTTTAGGGTTAGGGCTCCCAGTGGTCGGGGTATTGAGTCGTGATTATTCGGTTTCACGTGTTTGTCCACCGATGGTTCCGAAATTGAAGATCGCTTCCGCTTGGTGACGGTGATTGAGTGCCGCACTGTGTTCATTGCGATCGATGATTCGCAGCAAGTCGGCGCTAAGCGTTCCGTTACATTAACAAAAATTCACTCGGGGTTAAATTACGTATTTGATTACCCAAACCGGTTTTTTTTATTGGTATCCTTATGACACCGGTTTAGTTTGGATTTGCATTAGATATTTCACTTTATTGCAAATTATATCCTGTTTTTTTTTATCGATTTTTTTAAATAATCTGATTTGCATTTAATTCTTAAGTATCATTTTTAAAGTATGCTTAGGGGGTGTCATTCAATAGTGAATTTAAAGTTAATTCTCAAGATTTTATAATCCACTATTATTCAATAATTGATTTTAAATATTTTATTAAAATCTAGTGTTATTGGTTATTGTATTTAAAATATCTCTATTAAAAGATTTTGAAATCTAGTGTTATTGGTTCTTGTATTTACAATCTATTCATTAAAAGAGTTTAAAATCCATTGTTATTCAATTAAAGATTTGAATACAAGATTTAAAGTCTTGTGTTATTCATGTTTGATAGATTCTTACAGTTCATTTGACTTGAAAGAGTTTTGAATGGATTTGAATATGATTTTATGTGTAAATTACAGCAATCAAAATCTAACATTTTACCCTCAGATTTTATAATCATTTTTCTATTAATAATAAAATCCACATTGTTGAACAAAAAAAAAAAGTTCTCGTCACATTGAAACCCATAATTCCCTTCAACCCTCAGATTTTCATAATTAAAAAATCCAACTAAAAATTGTAACAAGCCCTCGTAATATCTATAAAATCCAACTCAAGATTATAAACACATTTTTTTTATATCTCCTCTTTACATCTCCATCTCTCCATCAAAGCAAAAGCACACGGTTTGTTTAACCTTAATTCTACTTTTTTTTTATTATCTCTAGATATTGTTGTTATTTAATGGGAATGTTCGTATGTTCGTTTGATTTGAATTTTCATATAAATTTGACATGCTTTATTTATTGGTAGAAAGTTTGTTTGATGGTGATCTTATTATTACAATATTCTCACTGTAGGTTTTCAAATAATGGAACCAAATCTTAATGAAGAAGATGATTCGGATATAGACATTACATTATTTATTTTATGTGTGCTTTTTCTCTTTTAGGTTGTTTTTTTTTTTCTTATTAGCTTGGTTACGTCTGAGATTTATTTTATTTTCTATAATTTGTTTTTTTAATTTTTTAACTTCATTCCAAAATGATATTGTAATTCATTTATCATTTGAATTCAATTCTATTATGAAACACCAAATGATATCATGTGTACTTTGTAAATACACTGTCATATATTTAAAAAGCTAACACTTTATATTGTAAAATGAATCATGGGTTATTCTGAATAAACCAATTTTTAAAAAAATCTGATCTACTTTAAATCTAATGGAATTGAGTTAAACACATATAACCAATAACACTCCCTTAGAATTCTGGTTTATAGATTGGGTAAGTCGAAACTCTTTGAAAATTTTAAGGTTTAGATCAGGTTAGCCATCCTCATTTTGATGTTAGTCTATAATATTATTTTCAATCCTTTCATGGTTTATTCTCTTAATATTCAAGATAGGAATAAAAATTTTACCTTTTTTCAAATTTGTGTTCTAGCTTGTTGGATTTTAGGTTGGCTATTCCGATCATACGACATATAGTTGGAGCGATTCAATAGTAGCACAATTTTTACAAGCAATTTAGGTACATGCGAAAATTATTAAAACATGATCATTTGGTTATCGAACTTTTAAAATGTCATCGTATTACGGTGGTCTAATAGTTGTTTGGTATGTCTTTGATTTGCTTTGGCTCGGTTCTATCTTAGATATTGATCGGACTCCCATTGAACACTAGTTGTATATGTATTTACGTTAATTGGAGTTTATATGCTCATCTTTTGAATTTATAAAACTGACATGATATTAGATTAATTTTATACAATTACGTTTGATGTACTAAATACCTACTTAGGATTTGTTCGTTTTATTGTTTGGTGATAGACGAAAATAACAAAAGCATATATTTTTTCTGTTATCGTGGATTATCAATTTATCATCAAAATCCAGCGATGGGTTTAAACGATTAGCGGATAAAATACTAAAATAAAGAGAGTTTTAACTTTTAAGTGTTATATTGGTTGTCACTAACAAAAGAAGTAACTATAATAAAAACAAATATTCTATATTAAAAATTCGATATGATAAATCAATTTACTACAACAGTAAACGATCCGGAGATAAATATACGAGCCACAACCCGACGTGGTTCCCAAACCATACTATTATAAGTTAATCGTCTCTTAATCCAATACTATTATAATTTCTGTTAACATTTGTTATAATGATTTTTCCTCCACTTTTAGCCAAGTTTTGCCACGTGTCATAAACCCCTATAAACGATTGGAGAAGCGAAGAGACTTGTTACTTCCTCTTCCTACATTCGCGCTCCCTCCCTCCGTACACAAACCCCAATTTAAGTCCAAAACAACAACAAAAAAATCTTAATTTTTTTTTTTCTCTAATTTGTTTTTAATTATATGATTATTAACAAAACAATCGTTTAGTTTTATTAGTAATCAAATCAACCCACATTCCTATCACGTCTCCTTTCTCCGTCTCTCTGTTTTCCCTCAGGTTGGACCTCCTCCACGCTCGCTTCCAAGTTTTTTCTCGAGACAAAATTTCTTCTGGATTTTCTAGGTAAGGACAAAAATGATCGCTTTCTTCTTCCTCCTCATATCTTTATTGCCATGATCCTATTTTGCTAATCGTGACTTTAACTTTGTTTTGACTTCAAATTTTCATTGTCGATTTTTTCTCTTGTTGCAACCAATGTCCTCTTCTGTTCATCTCCTTGTAGGTTCGTCTCTAGAAAAGCTTTGTTTTCTTATTGCTAGCATTGTCGGAAGTTGCCAAGTTTGTTTGATCATCAATTCGTATGCTTGAGATTGTTGTGTACATTTTTTATATTTGGCTTGATCAATAATTTTTTCTTATAACCAATCATGTTTTCAGGAGTTGTTGCTAAAGAATGAACCAGTTCTGGGTTTATCAAGTGTTTCCATAAGTTTTGTTTTCGACCTCGTCGCATAAATGAATTCTATGCGTGATCAATCGGGAAGCCCTTATGGAGATTCAACTCCTCGTAGTCCGTTTTCTCCATTTTCTCCATTATCTGGAGACGAAAGGCACAGAAATCTTGCAGATTCCAAACGAGATTCAACTCCTCGTAGTCCTTTCTCTCCGTTTTCTCCATTATCTGGAGACGAAAGGCACAAAAGTCTAGCAGAGTCCAAGTTTCAGCAAGCCCTTGCCAGTTCTGGTGCATTGGGTACTTATTTATGTTCTGTCTCAATGCACTTAAAACTGTTTGTCTCAATGCAAACCTACATTTGCATACTATCTGTATTAGTGTCCTTGTTTAGTGATTCTTGTAAGTCTTCTGTTCACGGCAGATCCATCGTCCCCTGGATCAATGCACCATGGAGGAGGACACAAGTTTCACGAGGTTTTCCAAATGAAACAGGGGCGTTATGATCTTCAAGCCTCAAAGATTTCTGAAATGATGAAATCAAGTAGTTTAGATGTAATCTCCTTTACATTCCTTGGTTTTTATTTCTTTGAAACCGTGGTTTTCTTTTGAAGTCTCATTACAATTTCCTGGGATTCTCTTTGATGCAGAATGCTCCTACGCAGTCACTTCTAAGCGTCGTGAATGGAATTCTTGATGAAAGTATTGAAAGAAAGAATGGTGAAATCCCTCAGGTATTTTGAATGCTAACATATTGTAGTCAAGCCTTCATTTGTGCATTTTACTGTTTGGGAAATATTTTGACAAAAGCTGATGATGATCAGCGTGTGGCATGCCTGTTGAGAAAAGTCGTGCAAGAGATTGAGCGACGCATATCAACTCAAGCTGAGCATCTAAGAACGGTATATATGGTTTTGTTTGCTTGAAGAAAGTGCTTGATATATAGCAATGTTCAATTTCTGGTTATGCGAGTAATTTCTTTTTTGTTTCTGTGCAGCAAAACAATATTTTCAAAACTCGTGAGGAAAAGTACCAGTCAAGGATCAAAGTCCTTGAAGCCTTGGCATCAGGAAGTGGTGAAGAAAATGAGGTATCATTTGTGTAACGAGCTTAGGCTCTGAGAGACTGATTGCTTAGAGTTGTCTCTTAAAAGTCTCTAATGTGTCACATCTTTTTTGCTCAGATTGCTACACAACAGCTTCGACAGATAAAGGTATAAAATTATACTCGAGTTTCTTTGTTAACAGGTTTTAGTAAAAAATAAAGCTTGACATGAAGTTAACTTCGACTTGGGATTTTTCTGTATGATAGACAGAAAAGTCAAACTGGGAAGAAAAGAAGAGAAACGAAGAAGAGGATATGCTTAAGCTAATAAAAGAAAATGATCAATACAACATCAAAATTTCTGCATTGAGGCAAGAGCTGGAGACAACTAAAAGAGAATATCAACAACAATGCTCGCAAATGGAAAGCCAAACAATGGTCGGTACATTAATATATACTGCGAGTTGCTTTGTGAGCTGACTTTAGTTAAAATGTTCTCTTTTAGTGTACCTTAACATGTGATTTCCCTGTATGATATAGACAGAAAAGGCAAAATGGGAAGAACAGTGGAAAAACGAAGAGGAGGATATGGCCAAGCTATTGAAAGAAAACGATCAATTCAACCTTGAAATTTCTGCGTTAAGGCAAGAACTGGAGACAACTAAGAAAGCATATGAGCAGCAATGCTCGCAAATGGAAAGCCAAACAATGGTCGCAACAACAGGTCTTGAGAGCAGGCTAAAGGAACTTGAACAAGCGGGAAAAGAGGCAAACTCTGCAAAAACTGCCCTTGAGGAAAAGGTCAACGAGCTTGAACAAATGGGAAAAGAAGCACATAGTGCTAAAAAGGCTCTTGAGGAAAAGATAAAAGAGCTTCAACAAATGGAAAAAGAAACAAAAACTGCTAATACAAGCCTTGAAGGAAAGATACAAGAGCTTGAACAAAACCTTGTCAACTGGAAGAATAAAGTCAAAGAAATGGAGGAAAAATCTGAGTCCAAAGTCCAAATTTGGAGTCAGAAAGAACGTTCCTATAGAAGCTTTATTGATTATCAGTCTCAGGCACTACAGGTATATATGTTCATACAAACCATTTGCTAAAATAATCATTGTATTATCGACAGTTGGCTAATTAATCTGAACCCCAGGAGTTGAGGTTCTATTCAAGATCCATCAAGGAAGAACTATTGAAGGTTCAAGAGAGCTATACAGAACAGTTCAGCCAATTAGGTGAGAATTTTCTAACCAATGCTTCTGTAGTCATGATAGATTTTCTTACGACCTTGTATGATTTGTAGTGTTAATAACTCAAAATCTGTCTCTTCAGGAAAGAAACTGCTTGAACTTAGCAATGCTGCCGAAAACTATCACGCTGTACTAACTGAAAACCGGAAGCTTTTCAACGAGCTTCAGGAGCTAAAAGGTACTTAGGATCATGTTTAATATTTGTTTGGAGATGTAAAGTTTCAAATTTTTATGCAGCCTATAAGTTGTATACATGTGACTTGCAGGAAACATCAGAGTGTTTTGCCGTGTGAGGCCTTTCCTTCCTGGACAGGGTGCACCAAACACAGTGGTCGAGTACGTTGGTGATGATGGAGAATTGGTAGTTACCAATCCCACTAGACCAGGGAAAGACGGTCTTCGCCAGTTTAGGTTCAACAAGGTTTATAGTCCAACTGCTACTCAAGGTGTTCATCTGTTATCTGATCTGTCTCTATTCTGCTAAAATATTTCCTTTCATTTTCATTTCTGTCTTGTGTGAGTTCACATCTCGAGACATCAAATTATATTGGTTTCACCAAGTTCGACATTTGATACTTTGAATTCTTGTAGCTGAGGTCTTTTCAGACATAAAACCACTGGTCCGGTCAGTTCTTGATGGGTACAATGTGTGTATATTTGCATATGGCCAGACAGGATCAGGGAAAACTTATACAATGGTATGTCTTTCAGATATAAAACCCCTGGTTCGGTGAGTTCTTGATGCGCTTTCTTACCTTCATTCCTTTTCTTTCAGAGTGGTCCAGACGGAGCAAGTGAAGAGGACTGGGGAGTTAATTACCGTGCTCTCAATGATCTCTTTAAAATCTCTCAATCTCGAAAGGGAAACATAAACTATGAAGTAGGGGTGCAAATGGTGGAGATATACAATGAACAAGTGCTGGATTTGCTGTCTGAGGACAATTCTCAAAAGAAATATCCTTTTGTTTTCAAATTCTTGTTTTATCTAATTTTCTTGCATTGCTAGTGTGTAGCCATTATCTTTTTGTTTCCCTTGACCTGCACACACTAGGGATCCTTTCTACAACTACACAAAATGGTCTGGCTGTGCCTGATGCAAGCATGTATCCTGTGACATCAACATCAGATGTGATAACATTGATGGAGATTGGACTACAGAATCGAGCCGTTGGTTCTACTGCCTTGAATGAAAGAAGTAGTCGCTCTCACAGGTTCTTCTTCATCTTGCATTGATCCCTTGGACCAAGAAAACATGTGTTTTTAACAGCTATAAAATGTTCTTACACTGAATTGTATGACTTCTTATGCAGCATTGTCACTGTTCACGTCCGTGGTAAAGATTTGAAGACCGGTTCTGTCCTATACGGTAATCTTCATTTGGTAGATCTGGCAGGAAGTGAGAGAGTAGATCGCTCTGAAGTTACAGGAGACAGACTTAGAGAAGCACAACATATAAACAAATCACTCTCATCTCTTGGAGATGTGATATTCTCTCTCGCTTCAAAGAGTTCCCATATACCATACAGAAACAGCAAGCTAACACAACTACTCCAAAGCTCTCTTGGTTAGTTAAGTTAAATTGATATTCTCTATGACCGAGAAAAAATATATCATTAACTTTGTTTCTATGTGATGTGGGGATTATAGGAGGACGAGCAAAGACATTAATGTTTGTGCAACTCAATCCTGATGCTACTTCATATTCAGAGTCGATGAGTACCTTGAAATTCGCAGAACGTGTCTCTGGAGTCGAACTTGGTGCTGCAAAGAGCAGTAAAGAAGGTAGAGATGTTCGAGACTTAATGGAACAGGTAAAGTAAACACACTTTTCTCACTCTGTCTCCTCTCTCTAGTGATCTCTACCATTATAGCTCAAGATACTTGAATCATTTGTTGGTTGGTTTACAGTTAGCGTCCCTTAAGGACACAATAGCGAGAAAAGACGAAGAGATAGAGAGACTTCATTTGGCAAAGGACATTCATAATCCTCATAGACTTCACAAACCAATGATGAGGAGAAAGAGTTTAGGACATACAGATGACGTAAACTCAGAAACCGGAGAGTATTCATCATCACAACAATCAATGGAAGATTCAAGATATCAACAATCAAGAAACTCCACTACTGACGGCGAGAGTTTATCGTCCTCCGTCGAAGCAGAGTACGAGGAGAGATTGAGTGAGGCTACGTCTGATGCTGCTTCTTTAGGAACACAAGGATCCATGGATGTTGTTGCTAAAAAACCACCCAAGATTTCAGACAGGTTAACAATCAATTTTTTTTTTGTTTTGTGGTTTTTTAAGAGATCTTTGTGTTTTCTTAAAACGTTTTAACCATCGGATTCAATTGCAGAGCTAAGTCGATGAGTTCAAGGTCTACGACTGTAACACGACCACTCGATAAACTTCGGAAAGTAGCTACAAGAACAACATCGACCGTTGCTAAGGTTACGTCGGGCTTGTCGTCATCAAGTAAGCTAAACTGAGAACTTGTAGATACGCTTTAGAGATTACAGTTTGAAGATTAAATTATTAATTCGTGTGTATTATGATTGTTTATCAGATTAATTACAATTAAGTCCGTCTAATTGTTATGTTTTGCAGGCATTAAGAAGACCGGCACCGCTTCTAGTTCGGCAAAGTCGTCTAAAAGGTGGGCGTAAATTACGCTTTTACCCCTAGCCGCCATACCTTACACGTAACACTGCGTATATCATTTTTTTTTTGTTTTCAGAAAACTTCTCTTTATTTACTTTTGACTTTTTTCTTTCATTTTACTCTATTAT
The DNA here is from genome assembly GCA_900406395.1 of Kernera saxatilis. Classification (NCBI taxonomy): domain Eukaryota; kingdom Viridiplantae; phylum Streptophyta; class Magnoliopsida; order Brassicales; family Brassicaceae; genus Kernera; species Kernera saxatilis. Next base: position 33,030 of record OVAY01000483.1, read on the forward strand.
ATATATTCGGTTGGGACTACAAATTTTCCAATAATTTATGTGATTTATGTACAAATTTTGTAAATGCATTATGGGTTTGTAGTTTTTTACTAATGAAAAATAACTGATTATATCATGCATGGGATAGCAGAATAATTCAGCGATTTTTAATATTTTTAGTTTTTACCAATCACTTAATTTTCCATATTTATAATTTTTATATTCAGCGATTTTGCTAATCCAAAACTTTGGAAAACGAATTGATATTCCGCATTTTTTTTGAGTGGTTCAGCTAATATATCATAATTTCTTTCGATTCTTTTATTTTGTTATATTACCACCAATCATAACTTAAAAATCTGTCTGAATCCTATAGTATATGGAACAAGTAATTTGTTTTTCCTCCTTAAAAGTATATACCTAACACTGTGATTCCTTGAGTGTATGAGTCACCTAACCAAATAAAGCCTGAAAATTTATTTCAAAAAAGTTAAAAAGATATAGAGCAAAAAAAGGAAAAGCAAAGAGAAAGTAAAAAAGAACTAAAGCAATCTACAGTATATCCCCTATCTATTTATTCGAAATAAAAACTTTATGTGTTTTTTATTTGTGGTTTTGTCTAAAATATCTCCTACAATATGACGTGTAAAGAAAAAAAGAAAGAAGGATGTGGGTGGGGAAAAAATAAATAAAGGGTATATTCAGAGATTTTATTTAAATAGTGGGGTCAATGTGGAGGAAAGAAAAGTGGAGTGGAATCTCTTTGAAGCGCCTTTCCATCTTGAATTATCTTAATTTTGCTCATCTTCTCTTCACACCAATGCAACTTCTCTTCATTCATGTCACTCATCCTCAACACTCTTGACACCACTTTCAAATCTATTAATCCCATCAATATCTCCATTTCCTCCTCTATACTCATCTTCTTCTTCCTCATGTATTTGCCTCCTCGACGCATATCTTTCAGCTTCGTCTTTTTCTATATTATATAAAAAAATTTTAACATAATTGTTGATAATATTAAACAAAGTAGAACACATTATGTAATAGTGAAAAGTTAAAAGAAAACTCTTCATTTAACCTACTTTTTTTTTTTTTTTTTGGTTTTATTCATTTAACCTACTTTGAAAGTTATAAAACTAAAACACTAATAGTAATATATAAACATATGTGTTATATTTCAAAATAATAATTGCTATTTCTCTACCAATAATCATGATTACCTATAAAGGTTTTTCAAAAGGAATTGATTATCTTCATTATTTTTAGATATGGTGGGTCATAAAGTAGTAGTGAAAAATGGAAGTTGAAATATTGACCTTTGTGTTGACTTTCTTCATGAGATGGACAAGGGTTGGATCAACGGAGCATCGTTTAGTTCTGCCAAAAAAGGCTTTGAGGATCTTCTGACAAGGCTTCTCCTTATCCGCTTTGAGAAAGTTCATGAATGTTCTTATGCATTCCTCCATTATCATCAAGAAGGAAGCTGACGTTATCCTGGCCTTGAAACCCTTCTCTTCCTCGTCTTTCTCTTCCTCTTCCTCGTAATCTATATCCATATAATTAAACACATTGCCAAATCTACCCTTGAGTAACTACCGTTTTTACAAACATACCCTTTAATAGTTACTTACCTTGATATTCAGGAACAAGAAGCAATTTGGGAGCAAGAGTTCGCATTCGAGCATAAATCTCTGGTCTCCTTCCATGTTCATAAGGCTCGTTCTCGACGTATCTTTGTAACAGAATATGAAACGTACGGAATTGGTCGGCGATTCCCGCGGGACATCCGATGTCGTTGAAGCTAATTCGTTGCGTGGATGATCTCTTTCTCTCGAAGTTTTTGTAGTTCCAACTTAGAGCTTCCCATGTTAGACATATCTGTGCCACGTAAGCTGATTCGAGCTCCACGTACGGGTTCGGTCTTGACCCATTACTACTTGGATGTTGTTGTTTTCTCTTGTGTCCGTTTGATGATAATTTGTGAACGATCCTCTCCGAGATCGATCTTGGCTCCACCAAGATTGACTTTAACGATTCTGTCAAAAACAAAGGAAACAAAAAATCCTAATTAGTCTGGTTAAAAAAAAATAGAATCTGATTTTGTATAAACTGGTTCATACAAGGTTTGTCTTTTTTACCTTTTTAATGCGATTTTTATTTTGATTATTATTTTTCTAAAACGGGCAAAAATAATCCAAACTAAAATCCGAACCAAAATCCCTATTGAACTTGAACACTCTATCGTGCAAGATTCTAGAAACATATATTTATGTGTGTATAATATATATGATGATTAATTCACCTGTTTCGTGAAGTTTTTGAGCAGAGATTCTACTGAGAAAAGTCATTTCTTCGTCGTATTTTTGGAAGACGGTGTAAGATTCCCATTTAGGGCAACTCCGGCGAGAGGAGGAGGAGAAAGGGTCGTCGGTCTTCACAGAGTTTCTCCATTCCGATGAGCTTTTTGACGTTGACCCATTCGTGCATGACTCTCCGAATGTCTCTCCTCTCTCTTCTTCTTCTTCCTCTAGCAATTCCTCTTCTTTGATCTCTCTCGTAGCAAATCTCAATGATGGATGTATCTCCACGTCATCATTCTTGATTCCTCCATTAGAGATAAACTCTCCTGCAACCGAAATAACAAACAAATCGAAATACGGTTATCTCAACCGGTTAAAGAGAACGCTCCTACCATTGCGGTTTTAGAAAAGCAAATAACATAGACAAACATCATTTATTCTGTCATTATGTTAGGAAACTAATATCAGAAGTGAAATGCGACTAAAGTCCGTATCAAAAAAAAAGAAATGCGACTAAAGTAATCTATAAATTATATAGACAAATTGTCAAAGACAATCCAGTTATTGCTAATTAGTTCTTGAGTTGTATTAATGAGTATCATTTTGTCTACTTTTTGTTTTTATGAAGAATGTTTCATCATCAAAGGGAGGTTACGTGAATATACTAGTACCTAATAATTTAATTCGGATATAAGACTTATCTTTTCAGAATTTTATTTCATTTGTTTTGTTCAAAAATCAATGAAACCGTGTAAATATTGGTTACTTGTAGAAAGAAAGAAAACAACTTTCTTTTAGCATGTGAAGAAACAATTAAAGAAAACATGTGAAGAGAGGAGAAGAACATAATACCATTGTAGCTTTTGTCATTGAACACCAAACCACTTTGGAGAGGAGAGGGACCACGATTACTTCTATTTGGTCGTTTACGAATCAAATCCTCAACGACGTCGTATCGTGACACTCCTCCTATATCTTCATCATCATCATCATTATCATAACGATCGTCATGAAGATCTTCAACGCCTTCGTCTTCTATTGATGATTCGCTGTGATGAGGAGAAACATTGGCAGAAGAAAAGTGTTCATCTGTGGAAGAAGTTTTCGAATCTTGATCATCTTCTTCTTCGTGTTCATAAGTTTGATGAACATTCATAAACTCATTCGTGTGTCGATCATTTTGCCCACTTTTGGAATTATTATTATTGTAAAACACTAAAGATTCTCCATCATCTCCTATATCAGCTATCAAAAGATCCGGTTTTTTATTTCTAGATATGACATGGTAACTTGTATTACACGACATCTTGAATTCTCCCCCTTCTTCTTCCTCTTCCTCCTCTTCTTCTTCATCGGAAAACCACGCAGCGGAATCATATTCATCTTCATTCCTACACAATAAGAAAACCATTAAGATTTGTCCCAATTAAAAAAAAATGTACTTAATGTTTTTCTCTGATCAATTTTCAAAACTACAAGAAAATTCAGCAAGAGCGACGGAATTTGTTTTAAGTATATGCTAACTACTCTATAAAACATTCACATAATTAAAATTATCTTTACTATTCATCATATGAATATATATGTATGTATAGTAAAGTAAGCATATATATATATATATATACCTTTGGAGGAGAGGGTAGCCGCCGATGAAGTGGAAGAGCTTGAGGAGGAGGGAGACGGCGGAGTAGAGAAGGAGGAGGAGAAGAAAGAAGGAAGTTGAGACATTGATGAAGAGACTTGCTAATGCTTCTTCATTTGTATAACATTGCATTTTAATTAAAATCTCTTTTCTCTCTTTCTTTTATCTTTTTATCTTTCTTCTTCCCTATCAAATGGAGAGAGAGAGAGAGAAAGAGACCTCCTCAGCTACAAAATCAAAAGCAAAGTTTGTGGTTTTACTAATAAAAAAAATATAAAGTGGTTGAGTTGAGTGCTTCTCTCTCTTTTTTTCTCTACCTTTTTCTTATTAATATGAATTTTTAAAATATATGTTTATGATAAAATTGGACTTCTTAATTTTAATTTCTTAAGACAAGATTATATGCCTACTCATTCCTTAAAGGGCATGCTGAAATTATACGAAGTGCCAAGTTTAAAGATTATTGACTCCCTTCACTTTATTATGTGTACTACTAGATTAAAAAAAAAAAAAATTAAGAATTATAGCTTTGATTGGAAATCTATCTATAAGCTGAAAAATGAAATGATTGTGCGATATATGAGTTTTTACCAATCACATATTTCTGCATAATCGTGATTTCTATTCAATGATTATGCCAGTCTATGAAATTTATGATAAAAAAATGTCATTTTTAATTCATTATTTTTTTTGAAAAAAAATCATTTTATTTTACAAATTTTCTTTTATCTATCATTTCTCAGCATCAATCTAGATTACCTATTAAATTATGTGTGTATATATATGTCCACCATATATCCATATCAGCCTACCATATTGAATACATAAGATTAGATAAAACATGATATATATTTTGTTGAAATTGTTTTTTTTTGTACAAAACTTGAAAATGGCAGAACATGGTAGGAGATGAATGTAGTGGACGACTCTATTTTTACCTGAAAGAATAAAAATAAAGTTGATGACGTTTACCAACTTACTAAAGCCAAGAATCAAATTAATATTGTATATTATGGATGAAATAAATAAATTATCGCGTACGAAAATTATGGATGAAAACAAAAATAAAAAGAAGATCTCTGCAGCAACAAGAAAGTGAAGAGGCCAAAACCGTGTGACACGCTTTGTAATGTAAACTTGTGTTTAAGCTTTTGCTTTTCCAAAAGAGAAATATATTAGTATATATCTATATAAATGCATGCTACGTGTACAATTAACATGGTACATGTAAAGAACATTTGAATAAGTTTCATATATTTAATGTACATATCTAATACATGTCTTATATATGTCTATACATTATTTATGTGCTAAAATTATCAAGGTAAAATTGCGAAAGTGGGAAAAATTTAGATAAATTGAAAGTGAGAAGAGAATTGATTAGTGTAAAAGTCGCTTGGACCACTAAATTGAAGAAGCCTAAATAGATCCAAACATGGAAATAGGTATAACGATTCATATATTGGATTCGGTCAAAACTTCTCAATTGAGTCACTCTTTTTTTTTTTTTTTTTTATCAATTAGTTCTAATTTGTAGTTTCATGTACATCCACAAAAAATACAATAAATTCATATATAATTAAATTTGACCTCCACATTTTTGAAAAACACCATTTTTAGGTGTAAGCTATACCAGATTAAAAAAAAATGATATAGATGTTCGAATTCTCCACAAAAGAATGATAAATTTAAACAATTATCAAGAAATGATAACGATAACTTAGCGAATTTTATGAGCTAAAAAAAACTCGCGGAAAAAGTTTAAACATCTTAATATTTACTGGCCCGGTCGATTTTTCTTATCAGGCCTATAACGATAAGTGGGCCGGGTTTAACCTGGACCACGCGAGGCCCAGGTTTGTTCCCACGTACTGTTGTGTCGCGTTTTAAAGCTTCTTCTCTGAACACACACTCAGGTTGGGACTACCGACGAGGACAATGGCGGGTAAGCAGATCGGCGGAGACGGTGGTTTACCGGCAAATCTCGCCGGAATGACCAAAAGTCAGCTCTACGATATTATGTCTCAAATGAAGGTTCTCTTCTTTCTTTTCTCTACTCCCCAATTATCGGCTACAACTTTTTCTCGGGAGTTTTAATCTTTTACGGATTTGAAAGAGACCATTTTTTCTTTCTTGAATTCTGTTTTTGATCGATCGAATCTGATGGCACAGGCGTTGATTGACCAAAACCACCATCAAGCGAGGGAGATTCTGATTAGAAACCCTCTTTTGACGAAGGCTCTTTTCCAGGTTTTTCTTAACCCCCTCAATCTTCACCTAATAATTGCATTTCGTGCGGTCTAATAAGTGAAGGAGATTCTGATTCGGAGCTTCTTTCTTAAGTTATTTGATTGCCTTTAGTATTTTTGTAGCAGCAGTAGGTTAAAAATTAGGGTTTTGTGTGGTTTCTAGACATGAACAATGTTTAGGTTTATGCCTAGGCAACTACGAATGTACCAAAAATTCATTTATAGATAGATATCAGACTTGTATGTGATGATGATGATGCTATAATTGTTGAATGCCAGGCACAAATCATGCTCGGAATGGTTCAGCCTCCTCAAGTGGTATTTGCTTGGATCTTTGATAAACAATGTTCTTAAGTCATTTTGTTTTTAGTTTCATTTCATGCATCTTACATTTACAATTCTAAATATCTAGATTCCCAAAGTTGAGCCGCAAGTCGCGCAACAGCCTCAACAATCTCATCAATCTATCCCACCAAAGCCAAACGTCCAAGCTCATATGTCTTCTGTTCATGGTGGAGGCGGTTTACAAGAGCCAGCAGCCACAATGCAGCCACAAGCCCCGATTAGAAAACACCCGACGCCACAACCAATGCCTATGCCTCCGCCTTCTGTGTCTGCAACCAATAATGCCCCATCACAGCCTCGTTTTTCGCATCCCCAGCGTCAGGGACATCTGAATCCTTCTGGCACTTCGTTGTCTCATCCACAGTCTTCTCAAGTTCAAAGCGCGCCTCCTCCGGTTCCCCATCATCCAACATCCCAACCACCTCCGTTTCATCATCTTGATATACCAGCCTCCTCGACTCAGCTGCAACAACAACCAATGCACTCGGGTGGAGGTCCTCATTTGGCTCAACAACAGCCTAGACCATATCATCATCAATTTGGACCATCCCAAACTGGTCCAAACGCTGGGTTTCAGCACCATGGCGCACCTCCTCAGCATCATTCTCAACCCATATTTCATGTGAGTCAGAGTTATAAGTAGTTATTATCTGTTTTCCTTTGTTTCCCTCATTGTGATTTATGTTTTTGACTGACTGAAGCTCCTTATTTGGACCAATTTACAGTCAGGCAACAGACCCCCTACTTCTGGTGGACCTCAATTCCCGCAGGGACAGCCACATCTACCTAGTCAACCATCATATCAGGTGTTTATACTCTTACTGTCTTATACCTTTAGGCGATATGTTCGGTGGTTTTGCAGATTGACTATGCAATTATGTTGCTTTATCTATGTGCTTTCTTCCAATGTTACATCTTCAATGAGTACATTCACCCTTTAATGAGGCAACATGTTTCATTGTTATTCTTAATCAGATATGGGAATTGTTATCTTCCAGCGATAATTCCTCTCATCTTTGTTCATTTTCATCCTGTTTCTGGTTCTGATTGTGTTAAAATCATGTTTTTGCTTAAGATGTAAATTGTGCAGATGTTAGTTTTGCTTTTGGGTCTCACTGCTTGTAATCTTGTCTATTATTTCAGGGAGGAGGTCAATTTCGTGGAGACTACAACAACAATAATAACCAATTAGGAGGTCCGATGGCTGCAGACAGAGGTCCTTCTTGGATGGCTGGCCAATCAGAGAGCTCAAACATTATTCATCTCCCAGGATTAGGTCCGGTGCCTCCACCGAGCCAAGTTGGGCCTGGAGGCGGCCCACCACCTCACCCTGCACCGGTAATTTACTTTCCCATATTTCAACTGAAAGACTCTGCCATTGAACCGCTGGTGCTTCTAGGATATATTTCATGTTGATGACTCTGTAGTTCTATCATTTTAAGCTGCGTCTGTAGTTGTGGACGCTGAAAGACGCAGCCTTTTGATGATTGTGTTCGCTGTAGTTGCGTCCTTGGCCGGAATTCTAAATGACAATTGCTGATCACAGAGCAAAGAGCTTTTGTGTCTTTTTGTTGATGATGATTGTGGTTTTTTCATTTTTGCAGATATCTGCAGAGATGGAGAAGGCATTGCTTCAACAGGTGATGAGCCTGACGCCAGAGCAGATCAATTTGCTGCCACCAGAACAGAGAAACCAAGTCCTTCAGCTTCAACAGATTCTCCGACAGTGAAGCTAATTGATACGATCGCTTGGTCTCCATGTTAGAGCTTTAGAAGAGACTGGTTTTGGCTTTGAATGTAAGGTCGGAGACAAGTTTCGGATAATATGTAAAAAAAAGGAAAAAAGTAATTAGATTTTTAAGTCGAAGTTATTACTTTTTCTTTGGATAGTAGCCCCTGCGGAAAATTTAAGTGTTCTCTCACTTTAATTTTATTGTTCGGTAGCAAATTTCTTCAGACTTTCAAAGTTTCCAGGTCTTGTTTACAGTTTTCTTCACTTTAAGGCTCTTGTTTCACATGTCAAAAAAACTCTTGTTTCACATTCTGTGTTATCCTTGTTTTGATCATTTTAATTTGAAAAATTGAAAGGAGATATATTTGTTTTGATCATAAAAAACAAAACAAAAAAATTGTTAGATTTAAATACAAAACATTTTCTTTTTGACAACTAATACAAAACAATTTATAGGGCGCTTAGGTGTACTAATCTTTTCTAATCTAAGAAAAAATAATATTTTTTGTTATATCCAAAACTTGTAGTGTGGAGGCATGTTTTTTTGGTGTTTATACTGTTATCATAGTTGTTCTAGTAGATATGATATAAAATAGGTATTAGAAAAGTATTAAGATTACTTAAAGTGGGAATTTAAGATTTTGTGGGTGAAGAGTCTTAAGAATTAAGACTTGAGATTTCAGAGAGTTGAGGAGCTAACAACTCCTCCACATTCAAATTGAGCCACTTCCAAAATGTTGGTGGTTGGTGGTTCCCACAATGTTTTTGGATCCTTGAACTTGCCCATCTTTGCTCTCTGCCACCAAATGATGTGATCACCAATCCTATTTATAGAATACTTTTTGGTCCCAAATATTTATTTGTTCCCCCTCTTCAACATTATATTGAATTATAAATTTTATATTTGCTTAATGTAATGAACCTTTGTTTTAAGATTTAATTATGTAAGAGAACCTCTAAAATTATCTACGATTTTTTTGTGTATAATTAGAAAGTATGATTCTTCTATATAGGGAAATCATTTTTAATATAACTAATAGCTCGGTAGAACTATATTAACTATATACAAAGTTACAAACAATCAACCACTAAGCAATTGAACTATTCAAAATTAGGTCTTTTTATGTATTTTATTTTTATATAAATATATGCAATGAGGCGGAAATGAATAGAAACCCCACATATTTTCCATCTCCTTTAGGGCAAGTCATGGTCCATTTCAAGCTGTCCTCCCTAGTTTCATGGATGCATGCATTGCATCTATTCTCTCCTTTTTTTCTTTCTTATATATCTTTTTCCTTATTTTATGTTCAAATTTATCTATTACTTTCGACTAATTTATTCTCAAACTAACCAATATTCATCTTTAAAGCCCTAAACTAATTAAGGCACAACCATTTTGAGAGCAACACATGCCATGGAGGCATGGACTCCACTCCCACTTCTCGGAGTTTTCTCTTATAATTTTGACCATTTATGAGCACTTATCCAACTGGAATAGAAGACAACTGAATTTAAATAAAGTAAACTAAATAATGGATATCCTTCATGAAGCAATGCATGTATTAGATTATGAAATATGTAAAAACATATAAAATATACTTAATTTTAAAATAATGATATATTTTAAAACTTTATATTCTACTCAGATTATAATACAACAAAAACACTAATATAAATAGTATAAACTAGTAAAACACTAATACAAACTAGAACATTACAAATACTAGAAATTCTAAATAAATATCTAGAATTTCACAAATGTTCTTCTCAATCATGCATAGGATGAATAGGGAACATCCATCAGATTCTGCGAAGTATGAAGCGTCAGCTCAATCAATTATATATACAATAAAAGGAAATTAAAAGATACGTTTAGATAATTACAGAGTCCACAAATCAAAAGGAAGAAATATCTTTGGTTGCTCAACGATTAAACACGTCTCTTGGGAAATCCACAATCCACAGTCTTCCACAAATTGCATGAAACCTCTCCTTTGTCTGTGTGTATTGTTTCGGAGACACACATCATTATGTCTTTCTTTCGATAGCAACAACTGAAGGGTAGTTTTGTCAATTCAGTCTACAGGTCCTAATCCAGTTGGTCTTCGAGTTTATCATCTTTGCTTGTCTATATTTGAAACCCAATCAATACTGTTGATCCCATTTTTTAGGGGGGCTCCCCTTAATCTATAGTGTGCATTAATTTTCTTTTCTTTTTTTTGTCAATCTATAATGTACTTTTTTTTTTTGATAAAGGATATATATAATGTACATTTTAAATATATTTTTTCCCTTTTTCCCAAAACTACAGTTGTGATGACTATTGTTTCGGACGTTCCAGGATTCCACTGGTGGCTAATTTGAAAATGTTGATTTCAATTTTGTATTTATTGAAGAGGTTCCATTTTTTCAGTTTATAATTTTGTAAGCACTGGAATACAAAAATTGACACAACAATGACATTAGTATACAAATCATTAAGATTAGATGATATTTATACTTTTTCTATTTCAAGAACAATGATTTTTAGAAGTATCAAAAACAATTTTACATTTTTTTTAATCTAATAATTGTATATGCATCATTTTTCTACACTAAACAGTACACTTTTTCATAGTTATGAATCAATAGTAATTTAATTTGTTCATATAATCTCCAATAATATATTTTTTGAAGTTTACATTTCATTAATTTTTGTTAATATATCTAATGCATATAGAAAAACTAAAATTAATTAATCTTCATAAGACAACAAAAAACTTTAAAAAAAAAAAAAACAATTTGTATGTAACGGATGAAGTACTATATAACTAATACAGTTTCTTAAATGTAAGTTGTCTTCTTACTTAAATATAGTATCGAACTTATACTACATAGCAATTCAAAAACAGTCATCTCTGATTCCTCATGAGGTCATGACCATTGTCTAAAAGTGTAATTGATGAGGTTTCTACAAACTTTCGAAACATTTTTAAAAATCAATCATATTGTTGAACCTTATTAGAATTACCAATTCAATCATATTGTATTAAAATTTATTGTTGAACCTTATTAGAATTTATGGCAGTTACAATCCTTTTTGTGTTTTTAATATTTTACTCTAAACATCAATTTTAACACTTTAGAGATGTGGAATTTTTTTCAGAAACAAAAAAATTTAGTCATCATATGACAACTAAAACCTACAGTTTTAAATCTGTATAAGTTAGTGTGTTTTTTTTTTTTTGCCATGTATAAGTTAATGTTTATATTACAAAACGCAGAACATTGAGATATTTTATATTACCAATTCAATTCCGAAAATGTGTACTGGTTAGAACTTAAAAGATCTTTATAAAACATTTGTCACTGTCCGATATAATTGAATTGCAATCTCTAGGCAATAAATTTGTAATGTCGACATTACACAGTATACATATAATTTGGCATTCAAATTATTGAAATCAATCTTTTAAGTATTTTTTATCCAAAAAAAAAGAAAATTATAAAGACAAAACAAAAAGGAGAGAAAAAAAACAAAAGTCAAAGGGTCCATGATGATGAATGGAAGACAGGACTCCCATCCCTCCCTTGCCCCATCTCTACTGCCTCACGTGCCTTTGCCCTCTGCAAATATTAAATATTCAAATTAAATTAAACTTAGATAAATAGTTAATCACATCAAAACACAATTACGAAACAATTCATACTAATATTAAACACTAAGAAGTTATTTATATAAAAGAATTTATATTAAGATTTCCAGATTCTGTACCTGCATGGAATCAACAGCATCAGACTCTGAGTTAAAGTCATAATACGAACTTGCTGCTGTTAGCTTCATAGATAAAAACTGAATCCACATAAAGAAAAAAACGAATTATTAATTATTGACAAGAATGGAAATAATTAGGTAATCTGTAACTTAAAACAAATAATTATCATTATTATACCTCGACTTGGTTTTGTAAGGACTGGACGTAATTAATTATCTCGTCCAGCATCGTAGCCATTCCCATGGTCTGCATCACCAAATATATATATTCAATAAAAAAGGTAAAAAAATTGGTAATAGTCTAAACAAAATAATTTGATATATTTTTCTCATAATCACCTTATAACACCCTGGGACTATATCTTGCAAGCATTTCAATCTCTCATTTATTTTCCCTCGTCGAACCTGAAACACAATATCAAATATCTTTACTCACAATTTTCATTATATATATATTATTTATGACTAATAATTTCGAAAATAAATATATTTGATTAGGTAAATAATTAATTTACCCGCTCTGCTAAGCTGTGGCTATCAGTGGCTTGACCTCTTTTGGCTCTAACATGAACAACTTCTCTCTCTTTCTCTTCTTCTCTATTCTTCGACCTCTTCCCTCTCCTTGTAGAACTCTGTGATAAGAAAAATAGTTAGTTAGAATAATGGAAATTTAAGAGTTTTAATTATATGTAATTAGGGTTTCGAGGTTAGTTGAATACATTTTTTGTCAGAATATTTCCATTTATGGAAACTTTAGATAGGGTTTGAACAGAGACACTGTTCTCGGAAGTAGACACGGACGCCATTAATGTTTTTCTCTTCTTGGTGTCGACTCTTGAAGAAGACTCGTTGTTGTTGTGAATATTAGAAGGGAGGAAAATCCCCTGATGAAAGTGATTCTCGGGAGATTTTCCGGGAAAATGATCTTGATGATGATGAAAGAAAAGAGAGTCGAGAGAAGAAGAGAAAGGAGGAGCAAACATTGTTTGGAAGTGATGAAGAGTGTTGTTGAGTTCTGCTAGTTGAGCTATGGGATCATCACCCATTGTGAATGTCTGAAAATCAGAAGAGAGATTCGCCATTATTGAGTTTCGGTTTTTTAAAAAAAAAATTGAAATTGGAGAGTGGCTGTTTTCGAGCGAGTAACTCCGTTTATATATATACACTGTTTTTCTCTATTTTTGTTTATTAAAAAAAAGGAATAAAAGTGGGGTGTAAAAAATTAAAAAAGAAGACAAAGAGAAAATAAAAGGAGGGCCAATGAAAGTGAGAGTTATGGGATTTTTGTATTGGAGTGGGACCCTCTTAATTTATCAGGAGATATATCCAAATAGAGAAAGTGGGTCACTGTTTGGTTTTGGGACCCACGAGCTCTGTTTAGGCAACTTCTCAAGGGGGAAGAACTTAAAAGTAATTATTTTCAATTAGTGCCCTTTTTTTTTTTCTTCTTCTTAATTTCTCTAATCTATTGCGACTGATGAATACTGAAATCGTTATGTTTGTCTGCTTTTGTGTTCACAATTATTTTACTTAACTAACCTTATTCGTTATATGGATCTTGGTTTCATTGGTTAACACCGTGGTGGTGAAGAACAATAAAATGTTTTGGTAAGACAGAACATTCAATAGCTTGGATTGATGATATTCACTGGTTTGAATAGTAATTTTCTATGAATAAATAGTTCAATCAAGAAAATGAACAAGTTCAATAATCTAAAATGTTTGGTCGAACCTACATATGACTATGAAGAAGATACCAAATACAATAAGGTGACAATTGTATTATTTGTATATGAACACAATTTGGATTTTTTTTAAAAGTTGGCTATGTAAGATTTAAGTCTTTATGAAGAATTAACCTGGTGTTTTACATTTGAACAATTATAATTTAGGTCTAGCTAGCTAGGTTAAAACATTAAAGGTCGAACTTTTAATCAATGCAAGTTACAAAGTCTTTGGTTTAGCTGCGTTGGTTTCCTCTGGCTGCTAATCAAACACGTTTTTCTTCTTGGATTTTTTTGCTTTGTAGTTAGGTTTCTATCTTGTTGTTTTGACTTTAAGCTTTGCTATATTCAATGAGACCAGAAGTATCGATAACGTGAGGGGAAAATTAAACTAAAGTTTCCAACACTTCTTAAAACGGTTTGAATCCTTAAAAACACCGAATTAAGAGAATGAGAGTCTTTTCACAAAACTTTTAATCAAAGGGAATTGTAAACAAATTAAGCCAACAAATCCTATTTTATAAGACCTTCAGTGAATCTTAATCCTAATTCCTAAAAGGGTTCGACTAAATAAAAGCAAAACCAAAAGTAGAAGTCTGCTTTGATTTAAAACACATGCAACTGATGGCAAATAAGCAAAAACTAACTTCAACAAAGAAGTCCAAATCCGACATAATATTCAAGAAAACAAAAACCGAATACAACTACCACAAAAGTCTACATAACATACTAATTAATAATTAATGATGGGCTTGTGGAGAAGATCATCAAACCGATTTGATTTTTGTGCGGCTTGGTAATTTAGTTATGGCCGTCGAACCATAAACTAAACTATAAGATTAATAGAATTAGAAGCCGCCATCATCTAAATTTCATTAATTAGGGCCAGATACATACATACATGACACACCCAATACAAACCAAGAACCCGCAAACCAATCAAACGAAACCACATATATAAGACTTAGTTTTGGTTTTGGAAGAAAAAAATGAGTAAACCAACTCTAATCGTCATAGTAGGGTGTTAGACTTGTTTGCTTGTGAAACTAAACTTCCTTGTTCTTATGGTCTTATGGTCACTAATCCAATTTATTTCAAAACAATATAAAAGTCATACCTTCAGTAACTAGGTTGGTGCCAAACTGTTCCTCTTTAGGAAGATGGAAAATTGAAAGTTGAAATTGTCGTACTTATAGAAATCTATTACTTAGCTAGGCTTCCTAAAACAGCTCCACTAATATCCGACTCAATTACGCAAACTAATTTTTTTCCGGAAGAAAACGTTAAATAAAAATAAACTTCGAACACATAAATTTTTGATAATTTATATCAAAACGTGTTCCAAACACTTGTAAGATCTCAAATATAACGATCCATAAACCATAAACATATAATATAAAAAGTCCCTCTCTTCGTCTCTCTATATATATACACTTAAATAAGGGTCCATTTAAATGTTTTAATTTATTAATTATCTTCCTTCGGCGAAGGAAGACATGGAAATAGAAGTCCTCGAGTACTCCTCAACGATGCTATTATGTCCAGACGCTGCTCCTCCACTTCTTATACTTTTCAAACTGTTTGGTTCGCTTCCGGTTAAACCAAAACTTTTCGAACCGGCTCCTGTACCGGTCCCGGTACTTGTTCCTGTATAGCCGCCTCCTCTACGACCTTGGAGTCCAGGACGACCCGGTCTAGGCAAATCGAAAGAATCGCTCGACAACATTTGATGAACCGTGTTCATATCCGGTCTGTCTGATGTGATTTGCTGGCAACAAAGTAACCCTATCATGAAACATGTGGCTGCTTCGTCACGGTTGTATGCTCCTGCTAGAGATTGATCCACCAGTTCCAGAATTTTTCCTTCTTGGTACATTTTCCACGCCTGTACCAAATATAAATTCCGGTTATTGAGTAAGACCGATTTTGTTCCGAGTTAAACCAGTCATTTGATGGAATGGCCCGGGTTGATTCGGATTTGTAGTAATAACCGGTAAAGTAGTTCACGGTTCTTATACCGACAAAAATACAAAACATATCAATAGTGGGATTGATTCCTGATTCCTTTAGTATGGTATAATGAGAAACCAGAACAAAACTATAATGGCTAATTTGAATTGATTCGTTAATTTCTCTAGGCTGTGCAAAACCGAACCGGTTAATGGTATGATTTGAACTTACATAGCTTATGAGATCGGCCATTTCCGGTCCAAGACGTGGATTTTGGTTCTTTCTTCCGCTAACTATCTCCAAAACCAAGACTCCAAAGCTGAAAACATCCGATTTGACCGATAAAAGCCCGTGTAATGCATACTCAGGAGCCATATAACCACTGCAATAACACTACCATTATATTATACATATACACATTCACATATTTTTCATATGATAAAGATTGTGGTGGGATTTGGTTGTACTCACTAAGTACCAGAGATTCTAAAGGTATTGGTATGAGTGCCATCGCCTGGGAATAACCGGGCTAAACCGAAATCAGATATTTTCGGGTTCAAGTCATCGTCTAGAAGAATGTTGCTGGCTTTTATGTCTCTGTGGATTATCCGAATCGGAGCTTCTTCGTGTAGATATAACAGTCCTCTTGCCACGCCTATAATGATTCGCCACCGATTGTACCAGTCAAGTAAACCGGGATTGATCTTATCTGAAAATTACAGAGGGATCGATGGTTAAACCAAACCGATTACCAATTACTAAAAATTTGAACCGAACCGGCTCGTACTGAATGAACCAGACGGAAAAGAACCGATGATTCGGTACGGTTTGGTGTGGTTTGTTCGGACAATTCGTAAAAAGGTTAACATTAAGAGATGTACCGAAGAGAAAATAGTCGAGACTCCGGTTAGGGAGATACTCGTAAACCAGCATCTTCTCAGGACCGTGGAAGCAACAACCCAGCAACGAAACCAAGTTCTTATGTTGAATCCGAAGCAAGAGCTTAACCTCGTTTGTAAACTCTCTAGACCCTTGTCTCGAATTCACCGACAATTTCTTCACAGCTATTTCTTCACCATTCGGCATCAATCCCTATTGACAAATGTCGTATCGAATAAACATCGCTTTTAAAAGAAAGAAACAAAAGAAGTATCGCTTATAAAGAAACAAAAAAAAAAAACAGAATTTTCTAAGAGTTTACCTTGTAGACAGGGCCAAATCCGCCGTGTCCGAGCCGATTCTTCTCGGAGAAAAAATCAGTCGCGATCTCAAGCTCTTGGAGATCAAAGAAGATGCCACGGTCTCCACCGTCTCCGCCGTCTTCGACGGATACCTCTCCCCCAGAAGCGTTCTGACCACCGCACATCTTCAGCAAAGCCAAGAAGCCACCGCAAAGATGGCGAACCATCTCCGGTGACGACACGTGGCTGGTTTTATTGTAAATAAACTATTGTATGTTACCCTCAAGAAGATTGTGTAGCCTTGTGGGTAAAGATTATTTGAAAATCCAGTTTTGGATGGGTTGTTTATTATTGCAGAGTGGCTTCCTGTATTAATGCCTGCGTAAACAAGTCGTTGGTCCGGTCAACATCGTTTACTCAGCATGGACACATAACTACTAATGCGCGTTACATTAAGTTCCGTTTTCATTTTTGCTTTTATCCAAAAGGAGTGCTATTTAAGTTTAGATTATAGACAAATTCAGAGACAAAATGTAAGAAAATAGTAATAAGACAGCTTAAGAGACTACTCATATGAAAATATTAGTTAAAAACATTTTGGAAATAATAACTCGCGTGGGGCTGAGTTTAAGACAAAGTCAAGGAGTCAAATCTAACAAGTACAGTTATATAAAAATACTAAAGTCAAAAAGTCAATGCAAGGGATTTTTTTGATTGGAAAAAGGAAAAGAAAAAAACATCTTTGTCCTTAGAATTTTCTTCTTTGACCATCTCTCTATTTGAATTAACCGCAATAAGAAAAAACAAAGTAAAAAATGAAAAATTCGGATCAGTTGAAAAAGCCCGGCCCAAGCCCAACTCAATTTAGCACATGACATCTCTGAAATCGAAAGCTTGTAAAACCGCTTCGGCCGCAAACGCCGGGAAAATCGCAGATTCGTTCGTCGCGGCGGCTTCGCCATGAGGTTCCGGTATGCCATGGTCTGTTCGTCGAATCAGAACCGGAGCATGGAGGCTCACGCTCTCCTTAAGAGACAAGGGCTCGACGTTGCTTCGTACGGGACTGGGTCTCACGTTAAACTACCTGGACCGTCTGTCAGAGAGCCTAACGTCTACGACTTTGGAACTCCTTACAAGCAGATGTTCGATGAGCTCAGGCGCAAGGATCCTGAACTGTATCCTATGTTCCTGCGTTTCTCGGATTGCTCTTTGTTTTGTTGCATACTGATCATGATTTGTTCTTAGCTTCGAATCCGTAATTGCTGTTTAGTCGCTGCTTTCAGTGTCAATCTCCTTCTAGTGCTTTGATATTCCCTGATTTTCTTGCATTTTCTAGGCTTGAACACCTATAATATTCTTCAAATCCCCTAATTTCAATGGTTAATGTCTTTCTGAAGACATTGATTCCGGAAAAAAAACAAATGTTTTGTCCCTTGGAAAGTTTCTCTCCAGAAGTAAATATACAAAATTTCTCTTGCTTATGGCTATGTTTTTTTCTAACCTGTGATACTTTGTTTTTGCACTTAGTACCATATCCATTGGGTTGTAGGAGTCTTGTAAACTTGCAGTTTGATGCCTTAACTGTTTCTTCAGTTACAAGCGGAATGGTATTTTGCAGATGCTTAAGAGGAATTTATCTGTGAAACTTGCTCCCCAAAGATGGCAAGATAATGCTGGTGATGGTGTGTTTGATGTTGTAATGACATTTGAAGAGAAGGTTTTCGATTCAGTCCTTGAAGGTAATCTAAATCCTTCCCATTTTACTGTTAAATACTTTGTTTCAAAATTTGAAGAAGATCGAAATGTTGTGACTTTTATCTTTTGTATGTGCGGTGTTTTCCAACAATCTTGTCATTTGGTAGTTGATACTTTAGCTCGAACTAGTTAGGTTACATGTTTAAATATGAATTGTTGAAGTCGTAGAGCATCGACAAGTCATGTGAAACTCTAATTTTTTTAACGGTAAATCCCTTTCTTGTAACTTATTTTCCTTTTATCTTGCTGTATTCGTTAGCTGAAAAACGATTGCAATCATGATTTGATGGAGTTTTCTTGCTGCGTGAAAGTAATTCAAACATTCTTGTGTGTCTTACTATCTTTATCTCATAGACTTGGATATTGTTACCAATCTGCAGATCTTAATAACAGAGAACAGTCACTTATGAAAACCATACTCGTGATGAACTTGGAGGTTAAAGATAACCACGAAGAAGCAGCTATAGGTGGCCGACTTGCCTTGGAACTCTGTCAAGAGGTCAATAATCCTGAAACGAAATCTATCCGTTCGATTGTTCATAACTAATCTGTTTTTTTTTATTGTCATCACTCATGTAGTAGCAGCTTTTGATACAACTTTATATTGGGGTGATACCAATGATTATGGAAAAATTAACATCGATGATTGTTGTGGTTTTAGATTGAAGGGAATGAATCATGGGAAGATACAATTGATGATATCGTCGCGGGTTTTGAAAAACAACATAGGCGGAAACTAGTCTATAGCATCTCATTCTACTGAAGATTCCATCATCAGTTGCTGTAAGCTGTCAATGTGAGCTTTTTAACCCTTCAGATTATGTAGAATTCTTTTTTATGGCCCGAACCTTGAGATGTTAAACGCGTTTAACAATTAATCATTTCGATATGCTCAAGGTTATATACCGAGAATGTAGAAGAAAATGTTTGCTAGAAACAGAGAATTTATCATCCAAACACATTCCCTTCTTTGTGTTTCTCCTTGTTTGAAAGTTGAAACAGAACCTTAATGATGAGCTGATGTTACAAAACAAATCTGTTTCATTTGTGTTTGTTTGTTTGTTGAAATTTCAAAAAGGTAATAAAAAAACTTATAAAATATAACGGATAGGTGACACTACTTGTCTTAACCCAAGCATTACTTCATCTTTATGTCACAATCGAAGTTAACGTGTTTATATCAAACCCAATTCGTGTACCAATTGAATCAACTCAACCCTTAAAAGTTAAAATCATGTATAAGTCAATTCAATGTTTCTAGCGAAACCCCAATCCCGTGAGATTAGATATTTAAAGAAACCCAATGACGAAAAGTCGTTTTAAATATTCAATCACGATCAAACTCTTGACTATATAACGTTCGTTCGTCCCATGGTTCTTAATGTTTAGTTTTTAGACCCACCACATTCTCAAATGATAATGAAAAAGAGCCACGAAACGCAAGAAGACCCTGTTCAACAAGAAAGCCGTCATCTTCACCAAATCTTCATATCCAAGATATTCAAATCACAGAGATTCTTCCAAAACCTCGTGTTGTATTCGTTTCTTATCGGTTTCGGATTCGGCCTCGGCTTCATACTCAACTTCCACATAAGAAATTACTTCTCTTTCAACCCTCAGCTCTTTCGTCTGTCTTCTCCTTCCTCCTCCTATTCCCTTTCCCTTTCTCCACCGCTTCAGCCGCCGTCAACACAGCCAGAAAAATGGGTTTCACTGAAAGAAGCGGTTGCGTCTGATGCTGATGAAGGGCAAAAGGGTCATTCTCTGGTGGAACCGGAGAACGTGATCATGCATAACATGACGGAGGAAGAACTCTTGGGGCGTGCATCGAAGATTCAAGAAACGTCGTCGAAGATGACAAAGAAAGTGGCGTTTATGTTCTTGACGAGAGGGAAGCTTCCTTTGGCTAAACTGTGGGAGAGATTTTTCGAAGGCCATCAAGGACTTTTCTCCATTTATATTCATACGAGTGACCCATTTTACGTTGACGATGATATTCCCGAAACGTCGCCGTTTTATCGCCGGAGGATTCCAAGCAAGGTCAGTCAATTTTGCCATCCCCTCCCAAGTTTTATAATTTCGTTCAGTTTTATTTTTTCATAAATAGGATTGTCGAATTGATCAGCTTAATTAAAGTCGGATATATGTCAAAAAAAATAAAATTAAAGTCGGATATAAATATTACTAATTACATATATTTTTGGCAATTTTTCTTTCTAAGAAATATATAAATCTACTTTGGGAATTAGTGTGGTGCTTAGAAGTATAATTTAGAGTGGAGTGACAAAATTAACAAACTGTGTTTAGCATTTTTTTTTTTTTTTTTTTTTCTTTTCGTCGCGCCTTAGCGTTGTTTTAGTTATGAATCATGTTCAAGAATATACATGTCTGTATCTCTACAATTATCTTAAGATCAACTGATGAAGAAAAATATGACTTTGGAAGTTACACGTAGGCATATAGAAGAAACACGTAGATCTGTATCTTTTTTTTATTCCCTATATACGTTTTAAAACCAGGTCTACTTTTTAACCAAAAAAAAAAAAACAGGTCTACTTATATTTTTTTTATAAGATTAAAGTTAAATTACAACCCAAAAAATGATGCGTGTCGAAGAAATTAGAAAAGTCTAGAAGACAGAAGCCATACAATACAACAAAGAGATGTTTCATGGACAAGAATCATACTGTATCTATCTCTACAAAAATAAAGTATTTAAGAGAAATCTTTCAATAAAAAAATACTTATATGCATCAAAACAAAAAAAACTTATGTATCACGTGATGGGACTAAACGTGTGGCATTATTGCTTCTCTTTATAAAGGGGCCACATCATTAGCCACTCACTATAAGAAAAAAATCGTATTTTTAGTTCCTTTCGTATACACGTATGCCTCTTAATTTTCCTATCAACAGATATCATCATATACTATATAAATATAAAATCGTTGAGTAGTCTATTATACATACCGACATACGGATTTTATATATTAATCAATTAAATTACTAATTAATAATAATGATCACGACTCATTAGTCTAATATTCTTCGTTAAAATGTTTTGCAGGAAGTGGAATGGGGAATGGTGAGTATGGTGGAGGCTGAGCGGCGGCTACTGGCCAACGCTCTGCTCAACGCCAGAAACCACCGCTTCGTCCTCCTCTCGGAATCGGACATTCCTCTCTTCAACTTCTCCACCATTTACTCTTACCTCATAAACTCTCAACACTCTTACGTCGACCTCTACGACATTCCCGGACCAGCAGGTCGCGGCCGCTACAACCGTCGTATGTCCCCACTCATCAGCCGACGCAACTGGCGAAAAGGTTCTCAGTGGTTCGAGATCGACCGTGAAGTGGCTTTAGCCGTCGTCTCCGACACCACTTACTTCCCGCTATTCAAGAAACATTGCAGTTGGGGTTGTTACGCCGACGAGCATTACTTGCCAACATTTGTCCACGTCATGTTTCCGGGGAAGAATGCAAATCGGTCGCTGACGTGGACGGATTGGTCACGGAGAGGGCCGCATCCGAGGAAGTACACACGGCGGTCGGTAACGGCCGAGTTGTTTAGGAAGCTGAGGAATAGAGAAGAAGGGTGTGTGTATAATGGGAAGAAGAGTAACAAATGTTTCTTGTTCGCTAGGAAATTCGATGATGGTACTTTGGATAGGTTGATTCATTTTGCTCATAGGGTTATGGGATTTTAATTTTTCTTCTTTAGACCCATAACATACGATTCGGGTTTGGTAAGGCCCATTTGTGTATTCGAATTTGTAAGGCCTATCTGTAATTACAAAACTCGTTCCCATCTCCTTTATTTTTTGTTTTCACATAAGCTTGTTAATCTTCTTATTCCTTTAACAAAAAGAAATAAAATCCATGTTTTATATATTCATGGATATTTAGCAAATGAATGGCTTTTAAAAACCCGGTTTAAGACTAAATTTTTAATCTAATCGATGAAAAACAAAAACGAAAAGCAAATAAACTATATATAAATGCGTGAATTATGCTAAATTTCATATGAGTTTAAGTTTCAACCGTGTGGAATACTAATAACTTGGATGCATCATCATCTCACACAAATTAAAAGATGTTCTAACAAACAGATGTTCTAACAAACAGATGTTCTAACAAACTCCATAGCTTGTAACAAAAAAAAAAAAAAA
>OVAY01000484.1:356-19248 GCA_900406395.1 Kernera saxatilis
TTGAAAAAAAAAAAAAAAAAAAAAATCATATATATGATTGACAAACAATAAGGAAAACAATCATTCTCCATTTAGAATGCCACACCATTAACATATTAGAAATATTATTTTTAATTTGAAGTTTTAGATTTTATCCTACGATATTTCTGCTAATTTATTTTTATTGTATGTTAATTAGAAATTTTCATCTAATTTTGTTTTAAAGCTATTGTAGTTATCAAAAAATTAATTATGAGATGGTGCTCTCTATCTCTCTATATTAATAGTTCGCCATTCTGCATCTCTACAATCAAAGTTGTGAAATCATGGCAGATTTAGATATAGACCACCGGATAGATCATGGGGCGGTTCGTCATGGATACAACATTGAGATTATGAGGTGAGGTTCTCTTTTGATTTCGTTTAACGTGTGTCTTTTTTTTGGAGATGCGAGAAACCAAGTTTTGGTTTTAGTTTCTAATCTTGTCAAGTTTGATGGGTTCTAACAAAAAGCTAATTGACAATAAATGGACTTTTATATATTCAAACTTTGGTTTTTAGCCAAAACTCTTACATTTTGAAAATAACGAGAATATATTTTATATAAATGGAACAAACCAAAAAAAATTTGAAACCGAACCAAACCAAAGTAAACCGAATTGTCTACGGCTTTTTTATGGTTTCAGTTTTTGTTAAATCGATAAACTGTAATCTAAAAAAAGACAAACCGCACCAACGTGAATTACGTAGGGCATTTATATGGATTAAGTTTTCAGAAAATCAAATAAACCGAAAAATCAAACCAAAACTAAACCGAAGTACTGAAATGATCACCCCTTCTTTTCATCACCAATGACTTTTTTCTTTTATTTTCGTTTTATTAATACAAAATAGTAAAAGAAAAAAAATATTTTTTACACCACAAAATTTGGTGACGATTGGATTTCTAATTTCAGATTATCTCGAGAACATATAATTCAAAACAAAACATTTAAGAAAATTGGTTGCTTATCTTTTCTTTTGTATTTGTAGCCAAGATGACCACTACAAGAAAACATGTCGATTTCCGACTAAATTTCCGACCAAAAATTTGGTTGAAAATATAACCATCTAATTTCCAACCAATTTCCGACAAATATTTAAATTGGTTAGAAAATGGTTGGAAATTTCTGACCAATTAAAACGATTGAAAATTGGTCGGAAATTTCCAACTATTTTCTGACCAAATAACCATCGTTGGAAAAATCATTGGAAATTTATTAGAAATCGAATGAAAAAAAATTTAAAACTAATATAAAATAATTAAAATATAATATTTGTCAGAAATCGGTTGGAATTATTTCCAACCAATTTTCAACCGTTGGAAATCGATTAAAAATATTTCCAACCATCGAAATTGGTGGGAAATTTTTGACCAATTTCCAACCTTTTTACACATTTTAACCTAAATCCACAAATCATTTTTCTTGTTCTTGAAACGAAGAAGTTTTTGTTTTTCTTCGTTCTTCGTTCTTCTCCTCTTCTCCATTGATTTCTTCTTCTACCTCTCCTCCTCTCTTTCGTTTTCTTCTTCTTTTCCTTTGATCCGGCTGTGAAACCCGACCCGAGAACATCCTCCACTGGCAAAGGCGCTCGCCACCATGAAAATGACGACGGAGGAAGTGATAGAGACGGTGGTTTGGAGATTAGAGCGCCGAATCTGGGGAAGGACTTGCTCTGTCCGATTTGTATGCAGATAATAAAGGATGCTTTCCTCACGACCTGTGTGTATCATCACACGCCTTAGGAACAAGAGCGATGGTCCCTGTTGTAGCCGACACCTCACCAACAATCAACTTTACCTTAATTTCTTACTTGATAAGGTTTCTTTCTAATCTTACTCAGAATCATGTTTGCAGAGTCATTTATATGCTTTAGTGGGTCGATAATAGCCACGATTTTTCGGTAATTTTGGTGGCTTTAGCTTTTATAGTCTGTGGAATTAAGGAAGCTGCTTTGTCCTGGTGTTTGCAAGGTTTAGAAGTTTGTGTCTAGAAAGTTGGATGGTGAATACGTTGCCATTTTAACTATGCTTTGGTCTCTTTGGTAGAAATGCAAGTGTATGGGATAAGTGGAGATATTTCTCCAAGGAAGACCCAATGCCTAAAAAGTGCATCTGAAGTTCTTTGAGGTGATTCACCACAATATCTTTGTCTACTCTAGTTTTTTTTTTTCCCTTAATTTTGTTGGGTATTCTCTGACTTGGGCTAGGTATGTGCTATGGTCTATGGTGGAGCTGGCTTTGATCGGAGCTGATATTCAAGAGGTTCTCGGAAGTGCAATTGCTATTCAGATTCTCAGCCGTGGCGTTTTGCTGCTATGGGCCGGCGTTGTTATTACGGCGTCGGATTGGTGAGCCTTCTTCTTCTTCCTTTGAATCTGTAGCTATGTGAATCATCTTAGAGATAATTGAGTTTCAAACTCACAAATCAGAATAAACTTGGTTGCTAATGAATTTGTTGCAAACAGTTTTTTATACTTGTTTCTAGAGAATTATGGCGTGAGGAAGTTAGAAGCTGTTTTTGCAGTCATTATTTACCAGAAAATTGTCCTTCACATAGGTTAGTTTGTTCTCTCTAAAGATTTGTAAATGAAGTTAGTTTTCAAACCTTTCGTGGTTTGTGAGATATACGTTTAGCTAGAGCGAAATATCAGAGTCTTTTGACTAATTTGACCATTGCTATTAATGGATTTGCTTAGCGATGATTCTATCTACAACCCTTGTTGTTGTTGTACTATTTCTTGCTTCATCTATTAACTATTTTAGCACTTTGAATATGACAGCACCACGGTCTTCAACTAATGTTTGTTTTTTGTTGTAGATCATGTCCCGTGACAACTTTATGCGTTTTGTGTCTTAGAATAATACCGCATTTAGTAGCGGAACACCATCAAATTTCGAAGACTTTTATATTTTGATGTCCACGCCACAACGCCCATCAACTTCCGTTGGTCCCGAGACACAAGGATCCGCATCACGAACTCATTCTCGACAAGTTTTCGGAGTTGCATCCTTTAACAGACTCAGATGATGACGAAGACGCCACTCAAGCATAGATTCCATGTAATTTAGAGATTACTTATGACATTTTAACTTTTTGTTTCAAATTTAATTTTGATTTTCGAATTTAATTTTGAATTTTTTTTTATTTAAATTTTTTTATTTTTCATTGGAAAATGGTTGGAAATATTGCGTTGGAAAAAATATTCGTTGAAAAATGGTCGGAAATATTGCGTTGGAAAATCGTCGGAAATTATATTGATTGGAAATTGGTTGGAAAATCGTCGGTATACTTCTGACCGATTTCCAACCATTTCGTCCAACCGATTTACCAACGGGTTTTTCGGTTGGAAATGACCAATCGATTTCCAACCAAGACAATTTCCAACAGGCGATTTCCAACGAAAATTTTGTCGTTGGAAAATGATCGGTTTTCCAACGATTTTCTGACCTTTATTGCCCTTGGAAATCCATGTTTTTCTTGTAGTGGACCCTTAAGAAGTCAAAACTGGATTTGGTAATATTGTTGTTGTAAATCACCTCCCCGTTTCCGAGGAAATATACAATCAGGCAAAGATGACCGTTGGTTCGGACTTTTTTTTTGTGAAGTTCAATACCCCTCAGGTCATTATCTTCTCTGACCTTAATTAGCTAACTTGCATCTCTTTTAGAGATTGTCGTCTCTTTTGAATTGGATTGTTCTACTTTTTAAGTCAAGCAAACAAGCCACACACGTGTTTCAACACTTTCCGTCTTTGTTATGCTAAGTTGGGCTGTGATATAGTTTCCCTAAGATTTGTCTATGTGCAGGGAGCTCATTTCTCTAAGAAAGTGAATCCCAACTTCAACTACTTTTTTGTAAACACGCTCGATAGTACAGTTCGGCCAATGAACGTGAAGGAGGAGGAGGAGGAGTGTAGGCCTCCACAGACCAAACAATTTTTGCGTGAGGTACGTCTACTAGACGTGTGTTTGATGCTTTTGAAGCAGCAATATATATGGGTAGTATATGTTGTTGCATTTGATGGATGCTAACCAATATTTTCTCCTTTTTTTTTTTGTAGTGGCCTACTGTTGGAAAAGCCCAGGATCAGTTACTCATTCGTTCTGCCCATGCTACTGAAATTTTAAGGAATGATGCAAGGCATTTAAAGCCCCAACCTGTTTATAAGCTTGATGTATGTTGCCTACAATATTCATGCGTATCCTGATTGTTTAGCGCAATAGTAGTGGATATGTAATTGTTAATGATGTTCTCTTCCTATATATGCAGTACTGGACAGAGAGTCATGCCAAGTGGTCTCCTCTGGGTACATACCTTGCGACACTCCATAGGAAAGGTGTAGCTGTTTGGGGTGGAGATGATACTTTCCACCGTCTCATGCGTTATCAGCATTTTATGGTTTGTTTTTCATCTTCATTTTTACATAGTGCTTCCTGTTTTTCTTTGTATGACTGGAGATTGACATTTTTTGTTTTTTTTTGAAGGTAAAAATAGTTGATTTCTCGCCATATGAGAAATACTTGGTAACCTATCAAAGCCAAGAACCAAAAAACCCAAGTGATACAAGTGTAAGTGCCTCTTTTCTTCTCTCTTCTCCCTTCCCTTCCAACTTTTATTTGCATTTCATTTTGATGGAAAGTATTTTTGATTTTGTGTCCAACTCGCAGGAAGTTGAGATGAAAATCTTTGATGTCAAAAGTGGGAGAACGATTAAAGATTTCAAGGGAAGTGCTGATGAATTTTCAATTGGAGGAGCTGACGCCTCATGGCCTATGTTTAGGTACTTTCTTGAACTACATTTTGTTTTTCCTTATCTACAGTAATTGATTGATTGATATGCCTTGTTGTAAACTTTCTCCTCAGATGGGGTGGTCGAAAAGATGATAAGTACTTTGCCAAGCTTAGCAAAAACACTTTATCTGTCTATGAGACCGAGACTTTCAGCCTATTAGGCGATAAGCCAATCAAGGTTGATGATATTGTGGAAGACCACCGATATTTCTTGGGACCCAACAGGAAGGTACAACGACATCCACTACAATGTTTATCTTCTTTTCACAATTGCAAGAGTGACTGATGTGTATTTCTTCTCTTTTTTTTCTCGAGATATGTCGCAACCACGGTGACATCAGCCAAGGAGGCGGAGAATGGGTTTAACATGTGGTCTTTCAACGGGAAGTTTCTTTACTGGGTGCAGAGAGATGATCGTCTCTTACAGGTATGTACGAAAATAGTATCTAACAAAATGTGAATGACTCATTATTTTTTAACATCTTAACTGGGATTCTTTTTAACGGTTACAGTTAGCTTGGCGCCCCTGCGAAGAATGAAGCATAGGCAAATGTGGTTAAGTAATAACGCAAGGATTATAAATTGTCAACTAATTATTTAAGTACTGATTTGTTTCTTTATCTATAAAAGTCATTATTTACCTTCAATAATTTTAACAGTTTTGTCCGCTCAAAAAATTTACAATGCAAATTTTATTTGTATAGTAAAAAATATCAGTTGTCTCACAAACCTGATGAAACTGCAAACGATATATTTTTTTGAATACATCCATAACTTTTCACCACATTAAAAGCTTAAGAACTTTGGCTCAAGCAAAGACCATAACACATGTCCTAGTATTATGAACTGCATGAGTATTCATAATCAAAGATAATATTTTCTTGGTTACATACTTACACTATGATTAGATCTAACGCAACTCATTCTGTAGCAAAAGCTCAATATTTCGAGATATTTATTAGTACATTTTGAAGAAATGTGGTGGATGTACAATCTAACATCAAAAGATCAAATATTTTTAAAATTTGTAGAATTTTTTTGTGAAGAAATAGGCTCAAAGAAAAGTTAAGAAGGCTAAGTAATGACAATGAGTTGAAAATTCACAAAATCATATTTGATGGTTGATTGGAAGAAAAAAAATCATTCGAGAGCATATAATTTATACATACATTATTGTTGAGTAGATAAGACGCAAATGATCAAACTAGACAAAATACAATTTAATTGTTATACACTAACAAAAACAATTATTAAAAAAATCATCTACTGTTATTATCCATGATTCATGAATGGTCGACCCTTGAGTAAAAGAACAAAGCAATGTGAAATCTCTGGCTTAAGCAGAGGGTTTCTCTGGTCTTACGCAGGAACAAGTTGTTCTTGTAGAGGTCTCTTAGCAGGAGTTGAGCGCTCTGATTCAGAGGATTGAATCAATACTTGCATTGTTAAAGTTGCAATCACCAAGAAGAACACAATCAAACAAATGATCTTCCAGGAGGCCACCACGGATAGCCATTGGACTAGCTTGAACCCGCCGCATATAAGAAGACAGAACCAAATTATGACCACCTGTTTCCAGACGACAACAACAACAACGTTACCAGGTAGTTTTCTTAAGAGAGAATCAAATTTTAACAACAATGTTTTACTAATATCCGATGTGCGATGTGTCTTACGACTAATGGTTTGACAGGCCGGCCGATTTGGTGAACATCCAAGTCGCTAAACACGTCTTTGGTGAAGTACTTCTCAAGTTGAGCATCCTGGTTTAGACAAAATGCAATTTAGCGGAAACTGAATAAAGTGAAAAGTTTGATGAACTGAATTTTGGCTAGTGAACCTTGGTGATGAACAGATCTTGGCACCATTGTGCAATGCCGTCATCAGTTTCTGGCAACTCACTCATTTTGTGACGTCTCATCTGCAAATTCACCTTCAAGAAAGGAGAAACAAAGAGTTGCTGATATAGTCAGCATACGCTTCTATGTTAAAAACAGGCACAACAATGTTCAATACCTGAGATGATTGTCCACTGAACATCCTAAGCAGAGTTGGTGCAGGCTGATTCTTATTAATGATTAAGGTACAGTCATAAATCGCAGGAACAAATGACCGTGTGTGAGACACCGCCGAAACAAATCCCTGATTTTGCATATCTATGAAATCGAAGGCTCATAATAACCTGAAAAAGAAGAAGCAAGTTTTGTTTTTGGTGAAACCCACCTTTGTACGAGGAATCAAGACATTTCGAGGAGACGGTAATCTTCTGATAGAGGCGTAATCTTGAGCAGCTTCAAGCTTCTCCTGAGTGAAACGAGTTCCTTCAACGAAAAGAGCCAACCAAAATGTCATTGGAAAGTCTTCAAGTCGTTTAAAACCTGCCTGCAAGAAAAAAAAAAAACAAAATGTTTCAAGCACATAAAACAGAATCAAATTTAAGCTCAAGACAGAAACAGAGCAAAAGTTAACCTTGAGGGTATTTTCATCCTTAGCCCAGCTTCTTTCCAAGAAAATATAATCCGAAAACCACATTGACCAGCCTATGATCTGTGAAGGACTTGTAGTCTCAGTAAAATATGACCAAAGATAGACAGTAAACTAAAAACAAGAAAATTCAACAAAAGATCGAAAATACTCACCGGAAGATACTTGGCTTCCTTCTTCATGATGGCTAAAGAGCTTCCAAGACAACCTGCACGCTGTTATATGATTAATAATAATCAATCAGAGACAGATTTCTCCAACTTTAAAGAATCAACAAAACTTTGTTTCAGACAAAGAAAGATAGAAACACCTGAGCCATGACCCATCCAATAAGCCAATCAATGTCACTTCGATGATTGCTTAAAACAAGTGCATGTTCTTTCCCTGAAAGTTATATCAAGAACATGAAAAAATTGATTTAAATAATTAAGACTTATGTCGGATAAGCTCTTATAAAATCATTACCAATCAACTTTAGAGTCTCTGCATCAGCGTATAAATTAACCTGCAGCAACAACACGTTTTCACATATCAGACTGGACACTTGTGGTAGACCAAACAAGATTTCAGGAAATCACCAACCTTTATACAAGCCCACCAATCAATCAACCATATAAGCTGCAACCAAAGTAATTCCGCAACGGTTTTGTTGATTTTTCTATACAAACTTCTTGAGAATGGACGAACAATGATGAAGAATACAAGCTGGAAACACATAAAAAATGTTATCCAAAACCTTTAATTGGCTAAAAATTTTTTCTTTTTCAGCTGTAACAGAGATCTAAAGAACACAAAATGTCTCTTCCATGGAGAAGACAATGAAGAAAATTTTATTTTTGGTATCATCAGAGTCAAAAATCGAGTTTTTCGATATAAACAAAAATGTATTGACCTGAATGAGGTTGACGATGAGGCCTGAGACCAAGAAGAGGAAGCCAACAGGGATAAAGACAAGAGCCGCAGGAATCGCCATGTCTGAGATAGAGAGAAGGAACACAAAGAGATAATAAAATTGTTGGACACAAACAGAGGATTGTCTGCTATCTTCTTTCCATCTTTTTTAGATTATTTTTGGGGAATTAGAGAAAGGAGAATTGTGGAACATCATTGTTTCAAGCGCCATTTTTAGCCCTTCTCTCTTTCTCTCTCTTACTATGTTTTAGTTGACAAACACATGGAGACATGTGCGCATGTAAATCTCCCCCATGAAGGAAAATAAAATGCAATTAAGAATAAGCAAAGTTGTGTATTTTATTCATATTTCATAAAGAGATTCAGATATAAAATTTAGAGAAAATAACAAAACAATACACCTTATGTATGTCGTATGATCTTTGTCGCTTCTCAGCTAAAGCTTCAGATCTACATGAGACGAC
The DNA here is from genome assembly GCA_900406395.1 of Kernera saxatilis. Taxonomy (NCBI): domain Eukaryota; kingdom Viridiplantae; phylum Streptophyta; class Magnoliopsida; order Brassicales; family Brassicaceae; genus Kernera; species Kernera saxatilis. Next base: position 9,031 of record OVAY01000484.1, read on the forward strand.
ACCAGTCCTTGTCTCACTCACGCGTTGACCAGGTTTTCTTCTGCAGTGGTTTCTCCTGGCTCAGCCTCGACAGATGGCGTAACTGGCATCGTCATGATTTTGACGGGTTTCCCGAGTTTGGTTTTGTCTTCCATTGCTGCGAGTTGAAGGGCTTTTGCACAGACTGGGAAACCCTGATCGTCCCATGACTCCAGGATTACTCCTGACCCAATGCAAGTGGTTCCTTCGTAGAAGGCTGCAAACTGTCCAGCAGCTAGACCTTGATCGTCTTCGTCGAGGTGTACAACCGCAACATCTCCTTCTGGTTCCATTTCAAAGCTGCAGCTATAGAAGCCAGGCCCATGCCGGACCTATAAAAGCCGCTCCCAACTTATCAATACCAAGTAGCCATCGTGTGTAGAAAGTAACTGATCATACACTCTACCTTACAACGGAGCTTGCTAACACTGCCTGAAGGTTTCCCACCAAGCCATCTTAAGGAGCCAACACGGAAAATCCGCCTTCTCTTGTCAATTGAATAATAATTTCTTGAGACAAACACTACATTGTTTTTAGTGTCCTTTTCAACAACATACCTGCACACAGATCAAGGGAGCATTATATCACAAACAAAGTTAAAGATCTAGAAAGAAACTAATGAGAAGTGACGTCAAATTGTTTTCTCAAAGAACCAGAAGCTGCTTTTAATTTTCATATGAGCCAATTGCAACCAATGACAGAAATAGCTACGATTTTCATACATCAGTTAAGAAACATACCAGGGCCCACCGGGTAAACGCAAGCCTTGGCGTTGTCCAATTGTGTAAAACCAAAATCCTCGATGGTTACCAAGAAAATCCCCAGTTTCAGCTTCCAATATAACTCCTTCCATCTCTCCTATGTGTCTTCCGACAAAATCGCTGAACTTTATCTATTACAGAGAACAATGTTCATATGGTTCAGACTAGCACTAGGTAAAGTGTCCTAAACTAGATGAACAAACTAGAAAGTATACCTTCCCAAGGAAACATATTCCTTGCGAATCCTTTCTATCTTTATTTGGCAAATCAAATTTTGTGGCTAGTTTGCGAACTTCATCCTGTACATGGGAAAACAAAGGCAAACAAGCATGACAATCACCACTAAGAAATCAAAATGTTTTTTTGATACGTTTCGACATGGAGCAGAGTTATTGGACTAAAATCTTTCACGATTTTGCTCGAGTAGAAATTCCTCGAGTATGTACCTTCTGTACGCAACCAAGTGGGAAAAGCAGTCGCTTAAGCTGGGTTTGAGAGAGATGTGAGAGGAAGTAGGTCTGATCCTTCACCTGAAAAATCGAAAAATACAGACTTTAATTTGGTAGAGGTACTGAAATCCAAAGCAATGTACCTAAGAAGCATTAGTATTCTAAAACATTATGTAGAGTGCAAACACTAAACCCAAGGAGTGGCGTTCTCTGTAATACACCAAATGGTACGCTGATCAGAAAAATATCCGCAGATTAAGTCAAGAGTGTTTAATTAGCTCAAGAGAAAGTACCATGTCTTGTGATAGTTCCAAAACAGATGATGAATCATTTTGGTCAGCGGAAGGATGAACCACTTTAGCATAATGACCTGAAGCTATGTAGTCATATTCCATATCACTGATTGCATCCATGAATGCACCTGGAAATGTAATTTCAATCTCTAGCTGATTAGTCAAAATAGCAGAGACACAATAGCATATACACTCCAACTGAAAGCAGAAGTCTTTTCATGAACAAACAAGACTCTTGATTACAAACTGTTTAGCAGAAGAGCTTACCAAACTTAATTCTAGTATTACACAGAACATCCGGATTAGGTGTACGTCCACAACGGTACTCCTCAATAATGTAGGACACCTGATTTATTGTTGGAAATCCAATCAGAAACCCAAAAATTAGGCCATTCTAAAAAGAAGAATTGAAGAGAAAGAACTTACAACTCTTTCCCAATATTCATCTGTTAAATGCACAACCTCCAAAGGCACATCAACCTGGAAAATGGCACCACTAAAGCAGTAAACATCGTCCCTTCATTGCTAAGTATAAAAAGTATAAACTTTTTCCGACAAGCAAAAATCTAAACTTCTTGGGGATAATCACAGAATCAAGATAACCACAGGGTTTAGGGTTTATGAAGAACACTACCTGCTCACAAACATGCTTTGCATACTTCAAATCATCTTCCCATGGGCACTGATTCCAGAAATTCTCAAAGCCTTCCTACAGAAGATAGAACATCACAAACCATATTCTAGGCAGAGCCACAAAAACACTATGGCGAATTCATCAAGTGAAAAAGTACATATTCAAATCAAATTTAAATAAAAATCTACAAAACCACGAGAGAGAGAGAGATGAGATGAGATGAAGAAGCAAACCTGAAACCAGATTTTGAGATAGAAAGCGGTACAGGAATGCCCAGCGGCGTGGAGGAGACGGAGAGCGACGCTGCTATCGACGCCGCCACTGAGGAGAACGGCGACACGGAGAGGTTTCTCAGGCATGGAACATGAGAGGTATTGGTCAGCGAGAAAGGCATGGCGACTATAGTTACGACGGGAGGAAAGGAGAGGCGTAATCGGATTAGAAGATTGCGGAGACGGAGACGGAGACGGAGAGGGAGAGGATAAAGGAAAAACGCGAAAGTAAACTGAGAAAGAAGAAGAAAGAGGAGGAAGGCGGAAAAGCAACGGTGACGGGGAGAGTAAGGGCTTGACAACCGCCGCAGAGAACATCGGAAAATGATTAATTCTTGCCGGAGGTTTGTCTCAGCCGCTCTATTTCGCATTTGCAGTTATCTATCTCCTTTCTGTCGTATATATACCATCTCTTATTCAATATATTACTTTTACTTTTCTTTCAAATTCAATCTTTTTAAAAGTATGTAACTTCTAATTTTATAACTTAGAATTCGATCAAAGTTAATTATGAAGTAACTATTATTTACGTTATACAAAAATTAATAATCGTTAGGAATAATCTTTAGATTTTGATTTTATTGTCCATGACTCTAGGATTAATGATAATTCCTAACAAAAAAAAAGCAATTTATTAAATATTATGATGTTTGTTTTTAAAAATCTTTCTTTATATATATCTCATTATATAGAGCTGCTAAATTTTAGAAAAATTTTAAAAGGATTTAAGATTGGAGCAAATTTTGCAGAATTATTGTTTAGGATGACTCGACAAAATTCTAAGAAATTTAAAAAAACTAAAAAAAATGAGATTTTTAATTTTTAAAAATTCATTTTTTATATAAAAATAACAATAATCCAATTTCTTGTAAACCAATTGGCTCATGTGTCATGTGGTTACAAATAAACCATTTTTGTATATAAAACGAATTAGAAACCAAAATCCATAACATAATTTGATTTTCTTGTAATCAAGTATACCAAAAGATCTATCTTGAATTTTTTGTTTTGCATTCAAAATAAAGAAACAAACGAAAAAAAATTATCTAAAAATTCTGGCTCCGACCAGTAGCATGAAGTATCAAAGTTGACTTGCAGTAAATTTTATAATTCGATGTAACTTGCGGTAAAAATTATTTGGTAGAAAATGTAAATATATGTGGTAAGTTTCTGTAGAAATATGAGTTAGCGTTTTTGTTAAAACAACTGACCGGTAACTTTTATACTGTATAAGTTGCAGTATGTATTATTAAAAATAAATAAAGTTTTAAATTATTAATAATAAAAATATTATTAAAATTTAATAATAAAAATAGATTTAAATTAATACTAACTTAAACATAGTAAATAAATTAGACATCATCAACAACACCATCATTAGACATTTTCATCAAAACAAAAATAACAAATATTAGTAATATATAAAAATATACATTAATATCTTCAAAAATATATATAGTCAAATAGAAACAAAAATTTTAAAAAAAAAAACTGAGACCAAAAATGATTACGATTTTATTAACAAAATAATAGGTAAAAATATTAGAATTGATTAAAGTGGAATTTACAAAAGAAAAAAAAAATAGTAGAAAGAGACGTTGATTACAAATTAAAAGTGGAAAAAAAACAGAAAATACTAAATATCCATGATGTTGAGTTAGTTTTTGAGTTATTAGTTTTACAAAGGACATAACTCAAAATTGTATATCAATTATAACACATGATAACTCAAACTCACGTTCTTATGGATCTAACTCATAGATAACTCAAAAATATTACAACTTAAATCAATGGTAACTCATGTTACCAATCAAAATCTCTAGAAGAAGGAACAAAATAGTTTGCATCATGTGAATTCGATAAAGTCAATGCAACCATCGTGATTGCTATCAAGACAATCATCTTCTCCCCTTCTTTGATCCTCTTCCCTAAAGAAGCTTTAGCTTCTTCAAAATATTTTGCAAACACATTAAAAGCTTTTTTCATATTTGATTATGGAGTTTATATCCTTATAATTTTATTTTCTTTTATGTCGATATAGCATGATAAACTATTTGTCAAATTTCTCTCTTGATTGAAATAAGAGGTAATTTTGTACACCAACCAACCCGAAGATGAAGTTCGGTGAAACAAGTTGATCAGCATCTCTACAACAATTACATTATTGTCAGCAAAGTTTATGCTAGAATGCTAGCGGACAAGACAATTAATTTATTTTGCTTTCATCGCAGGTACGATTTCTTTTAAATAGTACTAATTTTAGTGGTTTTTTTTTTTTACAAGAACTTATAAATGTTACAAGAACTCATTGTAATTTTCATTTTGGAACGAATTGTGCATTCATTGTGCAAAATCCCATTTACAACATTTTGTAGGTTTTCTTCCTATTTTGGATAGTCGGCATGTTAATTTATGTGTTTATCATTTAAGTATGTGCATTAACTTGTAGAGTTCGAACATTTGTTGTTCAAGTGATGGAAGATGTTTATAACTTGCAGAGTTAGAGCATCGGTTGTTCAACTGATGGGAAACGTTTTCCCAGAACTAACTGAACATGAAGAAAATATCAGAGGGATAATACAACATGAGGAATCAAGTTTCTGCAAAATCATCGTAAAGACTCTGATATGCTAAAACTAATGCTTTCTCTAATATTTTCTCTGCTCAAACTAATGATTTCCTGCTACTTTCCTTTCCCTGTGGGATTCTGTTTGCAATTGAAGCAACTTGTGCTTGACCTCAACGATCCAAACAAACCGGATGATCTCAAAGCCAAAGCTCTGAACGAGCTACCAAATGTATGTTATGTTGCTGTTAATATTGTTTTTAAGCATTGCGTTTTTGTTCTTTTGAGCAGAAAACTAACTGTTGTTCAATATTGTAGAAAATGGATCAAGATCTAGCGAATCTCCTTTGGTATTCCCAGGGCACTGCCTCCTTCTTAGTAAAGGTATCGGGTTTAATCAATCAATTTTTTTTCTCCTCTCCCTCTTTAAACATATGTTTATTGATTCTCTATTCTTGTTCTTGTAGGAGATAGCCTACACTGGAAAGTGTCAAACTACAATGGATCGAGCTACCCATGTCTCGAGGTTGCTCTGCCTTTTAAAAGTAAGTTCTTATCCCTTTCTTTTCTTTTCTTAATTTTTTTTTTTTTATTTTCTTAACGTTAAGTTGCTGAAATTCACAGTTTTTTTTGTAATGCAGTGTGTAGCCGAACTTCCAGAGGCTAGAGTCTTCCTCCTCCAAAGTAAGTTGCATCATATCATTTAAGCAAAAATATGATATTCTCACTACTACTGATTTCATTTATTTTTTACATGTCTCGTCCATTACTACCTTTACCCGTTTGTCGAGGCGACAGGAAGAGAGGCACCTACTGAGCTCTTGCGGAAGGGCAGTTTGGATGTCTTAGCTGCACTAGCGAAGGTAATATCATACTCTTGTATTGGAGAGTTAAATCTTTATAATTCTGCATGTTTTGATCTTATCTTTGCCTTGATAAGTAGGTTGAGGACGAGCACAATGAGGTGAACGAGCTTATCTACAGCGGAATCGTTCGGAGTTGCCTCCGATCGTTGCCGGTGGGCTCAGTGCCAGCTTAAATGGGGGACAAACAGCGTGATGCCCTAGGGCCCATGACAAAAAAGAGGGCCCACAGTAGGGAAAAAGAGGGCCCATAGTAGAAGAAACAAATTGTGTTGGCAAATTTTTTTTTTGTTTTTAAGGTTTATTATCAACTAGATTAGGAGCATGCGGGTTTTTAATAATATTTTTATTTACATATAATTAAAAAATAAGTAAGTATCCGTTGCAATATATTTATATAATTGATTAAAACCTGAATAATATGCAAATTCTACTAATAATTATATTTATATATAATTAAGAAAATAAGTAAATACATGTTGCTGGTAACCCGTTGAACTTGATCCATTTGCGAAAAACACATACAAATACGACGATAAACACGATTTTGATCTAATTGATTTAGAGTTAAATAACTTTGATCGACTTTTTAATCTTCAAACTAATTTTTTTTATTTGATATCAATAAATAAGAGAATAAAAAGATGGAATCACACAATTGAATTTTGAAGACTTTATATCTTATTTATAACGATATATAGAGCATATTAGGAGAATACTTTCCAGAACAAATTTTCCTTTTTTCATAACTTTTTTTTTTTTTAAACAAATTTGGTTCTTTTATATTTTACATAAATAACATATTAGATAGATAATTTTCTTCTTTTTTATCTTTGACTTCTTTTCCACTATTTTGCTATTATTTTTTTTTTTTTTTTATATTTTACCAATTAATCATGATACTATTTTACATAATACTATATTTTAGTCTATTTTATATTTTTTTAAGTTTTACTATTTTATTATATTGACACATGTCACAATATAAATTAACAGTGACACGTGTCATGATATGGTGAGTTATAATTTTGCATACGTGTAATGCTCTCGTCTAAAAAGATTGTTTTCTCAATCGGGGGCCCATTTTTCATAGTTTATAATAAACATTAGAATGTTGTTTTTATATTAAGTCAAAAAAATATATTAAAGGGCCTATTTTTAAAATTTGCCCTAGGGCCTATAAAATACTTGAGCCGGCGCTGGGTGGGCTGACTCCCTGCTAGAGAGGTAAATCTCTACTCTCTGCCTCTGTTATATAGTGATTAATTTGGATTGTTGTCTAGTGTAATGTAATTTTTACACTCGTGAATCTTAGTGACTGATTTTGTTTTAGTCTATCATGTAAAGAGATATTTTTGCATATTGCTTGTTTAAGTTCTTTTGAATTTGCTCAAATTTAGCTGAAAGTGTTTATCGTTTCAAATCTATGGTTACTGCTGTGGAAATAAATGGCTTCTGTGTAAGTTGATAGTTGCTTGTGATATTCGTTTTGTGTTTAGTTCTCTAGTGTTAGCCGAGTTAGCTTTGGTGTCTCCGATTAATTCGTTTTGTGTTTAGTTCTCTAGTGTAATGTGATTTTTACTACGTGAATCTTAGTTACTGATCTTGTTTTGGTTCTTCTGTATTTTTTTTTTATCGTTTTAACTTCTAAAATGATGTTTTGCTCTTTTCAGGTTGCAGTGTCTATAATCGAGGGAATCATCCTCAGCGACGTGGGCTTCATCTACGTTATCACGGATCGGCAAAGGCTTTCCCAGGTCGTTCACGGATTCCTACGGATGGTTTCAAGGGTCAAGGAGCAGCCTCCGCTGAGTATCTTGAAGAGCAGCATCACTTGCTTTCATCGTCTGTCTCAGAACCAGAGGTTCGTAGCTAAACAACGTTTTATGTTTATTTTTACAATTTTTTTTTCTCATGAGTTTGTTTCTTTTACAGCGTTCGTGGTGACCTTAGGCGTTACCTCCCTCGCTCGTTCCGCGACAACAGCTTCGTCGCTATGTTCGCGGTAAGTTCAAACTGACAATATAGTTTCCCTTTTTTTTTTTGGTTGGTTTAATAATTTTTAAAATAACTAGTTTAAAACTTTGTATTTCAGTCGGATCTTTCTGCTCAGACGTCGCTACTAGAGTTGCAGGCCAACCTTAGGTAGATGTCTTTGTTTTGCACTAGCAACATTTGCATTTCCACTTTTTTTTTTTCTTGTTTGAACATACTTTGCTATTACAGTATTACATCAGAAATGAAAAGCCAAAAAGAAAGGTAGTATTAACTACCATTAAAAAGTTTTCTTGTGTACCAACTTCTATTGGGACTTATACTATCATCAAGCATTTTTAACTAACCCGTATTCAGTTGTCCTAAACCTAATCCCAATTAAACGCAACCAGATCCTAACCGAGTTCTAATTGAACCATTTATTAATCAGGTTTAGGGTCTGGGATTCAAATATCGAAATCAAATCAAACCAATTGAAACTAGGTTAACTGAAATTAAATCAAACCAAACCAATCTTCTAGTTTAAGAAAGTCAACTGTTTGACTTTGATTTTAGACCAAATATGTTGACTTTTCCAAACTACACCAAAAGCCTTCTGACCCAAACATGGTAGAAGGAAGGACTTACAAGTTACAATCGGATTCATTTAGTTTTGTAATTATCTTCAAAATGCAGTTTGATAACTATTTTTGTTTTCTCGAAATCACTAACATCTCTAGCAATTTTCACATATTTCGGTATAATTCAACAAAATCCTAAAACTACATTAAAAGTCCTAACCAATCACTCCCTGAGTGACAAAAGGGGTTTGAAGAATATATATACATTCTGTAGGGAAGCCATGTGTTGATCCCAACAACAACTAGGTTTAGAGGATGACTTCCACTGGGATCACTTCTAATGGGATCATTTCCTATGGCGGAGCAACTTTTACAAAAAGAAAAAATATGTGTCAAGTTGCTATGGGTAACAACTTTTACAATAAAGAATATTATGTGAAAGTATTAAGAAAATATTTAGCAATTATTGTGACTACATTACTTTTAATTTTTTTCTTATTGTGTTTTCTAACTTACGAGAAAGGAGTGCTAAAAAGTATGAGAAACACACATAAATATAGCTTGCTTAGAATTCATAGGCAATGCAAAATCTCCCAACTCTTGAAAACATAGTTAACATCACAGCACGAAAAAATGGACGTTTTGACTGGAAAATATGAGTGACAGAGTGAAAGCAAAAATAAATAAGAAATATTGAAATTGTATAGGTTTGTGAGTTTGATTAAGAAATCTCTTTCTAAAGTTAGTCATTTCGGAAACACCTCTATTTATAGTTTCTTAACAAACATGAAGAAGATTAATAGGCCATGTTCATTTATGTACATCATTTGGATGTTGCATTTGAATACAGATGTTGCATCTAAATGTTGTTCGTTTTTGGATTTGGGATTTATATATAAATATTGCATCCAAATGCAATTAAATAAAAAGACTAAAAATGACATGTTTTATACTATTTAGTAAACATTTTATGTTATAAGTTATATTTATAAGATTAAATTATTATCAGATTGAAGAAGGCTAAGAATGAACGTTCCACCTTCCATATCCGGACATATCAAATTCTCAGAATCTCGACCATTTATTTTTCAAATTCTTTTTTTTCTCAACTTTCCTATTCATTGAATGACTCCATTTTATCATCTTATTCACTGACTTTTACTTTCTCAACCCTATCGCATTCGCATGGGCAAATTTAACCTTTTCATATGTCCAAAGTCCAAACAAATGTTACATTCTCCAAACTGCTAGCAAAAGGCGACTGAAGTTTTAAAATTTTCTGAATTTGTTTTTGGTTGTTTTTTCTTAATTTGCTGGGAAAGATTGTTTGCTTAAAGAAAAAAATATAGACATCATTGATCTCTCTTGGCTCAAACAAAAGAATGTTTGGTTCCGTCTTACGTTACATTTTTCTTTCTTTGATCTGATCATATAATCACCTTCTTTTAGGTTTTACACATTTGTTCGATCAAAAAGTTAAAATCGCAAATTTTATTTTCTTTATCAGACAAAATTATACAGGTTTCATAAAATTGTTGGGTAGTTTTCTCTCAATATCAATATCAACTTTTTCGATTTTTTCGATCGTAATTAACGATATCGGAACCATAACCAAGCTTTTAGTGATGGAAAAGATGTGGCTATATCTTATTCTCTCTGTTCTATATTACTTGATTTTTTAGAACATTTTTTTGTTTCAAATTAATTGATTTTCTCACTATTCTATGTAAAAATTACTACTATTTCACTATTCTACCCTTATACTATTAAGCTTAGTTTTTTTTTTTTTTTTTTTTTTTAAAAAAAA
>OVAY01000484.1:20606-57146 GCA_900406395.1 Kernera saxatilis
AAAAAAAAAAAAAAAAAAAAATCTGCCATGAAATTTCTTTGATCTTGTTTTCCCAAGCAATTTCCATTCCCTTCTTCCCCTTCTTCGTCAATTTTTTTTTGTTTTCCCAAGCCAAAGTGCTTCTTGTTTCAAGCCAAGTGCTTCTGTTTCATGAGAAACCCTTAAATCCCTTTATTTATCATTTAAAAAAAAAAAATGTATTCCCTTCTTCTCGTCAAGTGCTTCCTCTATGTAAGATGCTTGATCTCGGTCACATCTCCACCTTGCTATCACAGCAGCTCTCCCATATATGCCGTCTCCGCCGCACCATCACACTTTTCGCTGCCGCACTTCATCTTTCTCTACCGCTCTCCATCATCTACTCTAGGAATTTATTGTCAATCTCAAACCGCTATTCCGCTTTTTTCCATCACCGCTTTGAGCTTGATGGGGCGTATAGAAGGATCTAGAAGATCTATGACATTATTGAGAATATTGTGAATATATATTTTAGAGATTTGTATTTATGTTAATATATGATTCTATTAGTTAGATGATTAGGTTAATTCATTCTCTATATAAGTGTATCTATTATGTACATTCATTCCTATGGGCTAATATACTTCTTCCTAAACACTAATATGTTATTCTCTCATCAATCTAATAAAATCAACCGAATGATCTTTTAACATCTTCAGCAAGATAAAATGAAACCAGAAGAAAACAAGGAAAAAGATGTTTATGGCAATCGCAAATTCGATTTTAACAAGCCTTACTACGACGAAGAAGAAAGTCATGCAAACAAAGAAAGCGAGAAAAAGGATGCTCAACCTCTTCAAACGAGAAATGTTCATGGTAATCGCAAGTTTGATTTGAACAAACTTTACTATGAAGAGGGTGAACTTCATCCCAACAAAGAGATCGAAGATTTTATATTGGATATGCTGAAAATTTATGTGCCAAAGTTTTTCTAAGTTAAGATCATGTTATGATTTGTAACCAGTATGTGGAATATAATTTTCACATTATTAAAATAAATAAAAATTAATAAGTTTAAGTTTGAGAGATCTTTATTCGGTCCATGTGAATGCTCAGCATGAGCCATCTCTGCATGAGATATCTGTGCATGAGATATCTCTGCATATAATATTAAAATAATAAAAAAGTTAGACAAAATGATCCATGACAAACACATTAACGACACATATCTACGTAGTGGCCACGATGATAAAAAGAAATATCAATATTTTGTTGTTTTTTTTTTGCTAAAATCAATATTTTGTTGTTGATGTATTATAAACAGAACATATAAACATTTTATCTGTTCAATTTCTAGAACGAATCAACAAATTAACGAAAACACATAAACGAATCAATATAAAATAAACAAAAATTACAAAAGAAAAATTAAACATGTGCATTACAAGAATACATAAATATAAAATGAAAAAAAAAAAAACAGTTCAAATGATGAAAATTATGTATGTTCATAACACAATCAGAGACAGCAAAAACTAGAGTCTAAGAAACCATCTAATAAAATATACCTGGATCTATATGTGCAAGATTTCCGTTGCAATCGTTTTGACTATTATCAAATGGAAAATCACCATCCCCATAATCAAAATTTCCTTCATCTGTTGGAGTTGTGTTTAAATCAAATAAAAACTCCCTCTCATCGTTTAAAATTGGAAGATTCAAATCAAAATTAGAAGCCATGAATGAAACTGTAATTTGTTGTTTAGTTTATTATCCTTATATAAGCAATCGGAAGTTAGATCATTTTTTAGTTTGGCTCCAATACAAAATTTGAATTTTGGTGTGAAAATTTCATTTTGTTAATTTGGCTCCATGTTTGATTTTTTTTTCTCTGTATTTCTACTGATATTTGTTGTACGAGTTTTAGAAGAATAATGAAAAGGGTATTTTGACTAAACATGAATAAATGATGAAGTAATATTTTCCAAGAGAATTTGGCTACTTCATGGGATTTGCGAACTCAGTACATGATTAATGAATCACGTGTATTGGGATTGTTACTTTTGACTTCTTGAATAATTATCTAAATAATTCTCGTTGATAAAATAATGATAGAAAAGGTTAAAATAGGTATTTTGTTAGCTTTATTAATATGTGTACATAAACCTTAAAAATCAAGTAATATGGAACATAATATTGTTTTTTGAATTTGGGTTCTCTGGTTTTTTTGTAACCCTCCAACTCCAAGTTGTTGGACACAACAGAAGAGTCAACACTAAATTCTAGTTTGACTTAATAGTGTTATGTTACTACAATAGCTTAACGTCTAAGATAAATGTAATACTGTGGTTAGCTTTGAAACTCTTTTACCATAAAATGAAACAATCTTTTTTCTTCCAAGTTCCAACAATATTAATTTTATAAGGTTTTACTGTAGTTAATTGGATAATATTAGAAATACATATCCCCTCCATCTATATCATATTAATTGATGTTTTAGCTAGAAAAAAAAAATTCACTTTAAGTGATGCTCTCTACATTTACACGCAAAAGTATTAGTAATTTAAAAAATATATATATACAGGTATAATACTAATAGTATGCAACTTTTCTTAATTGTGTGCATTATGTCAAAATATCACTTAAAATGATACATTGAGAGTATTTTGATTTTCTACCATATTAAAAATAATTATTTCTGTATCGGTCCTAATGACATAATTAAGTGTGTACACTTATATTAAATGAAACATTAATAATAAAAATATTATATATACTTCGAAAAACAACAACAAAAAGTTCTCCAAATCGCTAATGTGATGTAATCACAATCAAATATTTTTTTTTCTTTTTGATTTTTTTTAAAATTTATATTTCTAACTTATCCAACAATATATAAAACCCCCAAATTGTTTTTAAGAAAATATGATTATAATTTTCTGCTGCAGACAAAAAAAAATCTACCTTAAATTATACACACATAGCTAAGAGGTACATATGGGAAAGGTACTTATGGGAAAGGTTATTGCTGATTAAGTACAATCAAATCCTTAATATATACTTGTATTTTGATATTTTCTAAACTCAAACCTCTTAGTTCATATCCTAGGAGGGTATACATGTATATAACATAGAAAAACGTGCCTATTCAAGTAAGAAATTATTTTGTAAATTAAAAATGATTTCTAAGCAAATTCAATAATTATTTTTTATTAATTTAAAAAAAAATTCAATATATATATATAATCTTTTAATTTAATTTTTTATGTATATTAGATTTTTAACATTGCAAAATTGTATAAATGAAAAAACGAAAAATAAAATGATGAAACTCATAAAATTGCAAAACCATTTCTGTCGTTTTAAGATTTTAGTTTACCAAGAACATCATTTATGCGAAAAGTAACTACTAGTCAAGGACAAAGGTTCACGAATATTTTAATTTCTAAAAGTACAAATATTTTTCCCTTTAAAAAGCTTATCCAATGTTTGGAACTTAAAACACGTTCCACCTTCCATCTGTACACGCATAGGCCATTTATTTTTCAAATTCCTTTTTTTGTTTTTTTTTCTGGTTAAACAAATTCTTTTTTTTTTGTGCCTACTCCTTGATTTTTTTTTTTTTTTTTTTTTTTTNTGATTGATTCCATTTTTTCATATGATTCAAATTTATTGAGATTTATTTTCAAAACCCTATTTTAAAAGCAAAATTAACTCTCCTTTTTTTTTTTTTTCAAAGTCCAAACAAAGTGTAACATTCTCTAAACTGGTAGAGGACAAAAAAAAAAAGTAGAGTTTTTTTAATTTTCTGGGAAATTTTTTGTTGTTTCTAAAATTCTGGGAAATTGTTACGTAAAAATAGATAAAGAAAAGAGCATTATTGACCTCTCTTGGTTCAGACAAAAAAAAGGTGGGCTCTTCTTTTACGTTACATTTTTTTCTTTCTTCGTTCATAATCACCTTTTTAGTTCTTACACATTTTGGATTAAATTAAATTCCCATTTTATTTTTGTTTTCTTTCATACAGGTTTCATAAAATTGGTGGGTTTCTATCACTAACATCAATTTTATCGATTTTTCTTTGGTAATTGACGTTAATCAAACTTTCAGTGATAGAAAATCTGTCATTACAACCAAATTTCTCTTCTTTAATTTCTTCAATTTTTCTTTGGTAATTGACGTTAACCAAACTTTCAGTGATAGAAAATCTGTCGTTACAACCAATTTTCTCTTCTTTAATTTCTTCTTATTCTTCCAAATTTCTTTTTTCTCTATTTAAAGAGAGTAGAAAATCTCAGCCTTTGATCCAAGCTAAATTGTTTTTTCTTTTGTCAACAGCTAAATTGTTCATAGAACAAAATTTGGGATTCCTGGGGTTTTCTGGAACCCTCTAGATTTCTGGAGACAAGTAAATTCGAGTTTGACTTAAAGTCATCAATTACTTTGATTTCGAAGGTAAATTGTAATGTGTGGTTAGCCTTGAAACCGCTTTATACGTGAAAATGAAATAATTCTTCTTTTTTTTCTTTTCTAAGGGCATCTAATGAAATGTCACCTAACTAACAGAGAATCATTTACTTTGGTAGATTCTGTATACACATTCTTTTATGTACTGGTGAAACTTAGAAACTCAAGAAGCTTCAGTAACATCTCTTAATGATGTCTGAAGATGGCTACAACACAGATTTTCCAAGAAACCCTCTTTGCATCTTTTTTAGTGATTTCAGGTAAACATTTTCTTGGAATGATTCTATTCATGAATCAAGAAGAAACTTGAAATTTGGTTTTCTTTGATGTACCAGATCAGTTTTGAAATTTGATGAGCTCGGTTTGGAGATTGCACGAATAGCTTTACCTGCAGCACTTGCTTTAACAGCTGATCCTATTGCATCTCTTGTCGACACAGCCTTCATAGGCCAAATTGGTAACAACAACAACAACCAAAAAACAATTTCTTTCATTTGCTTGTTTTTGTTTTAATCTTCTATTTTTTTTTTTTTTTTGGTGTTGATTTACAGGTCCTGTAGAGCTTGCCGCAGTTGGAGTTTCAATTGCTTTGTTTAACCAAGTATCAAGAATCGCTATTTTCCCACTCGTTAGCATCACTACTTCCTTTGTAGCAGAGGAAGATGCTTGTAGTTCTCAGCAAAACACAGTCCAAGATCATAAAGAATGTATTGAAAATGGTATTAACAATACAAAGGAGGAAACTCAAGAATTGATTCCTGAAAACAGTAAAGGTATATATTCTTGGAAACATCATCACTCCCTCTGATTATTTGATTTCTTGAAGTAATTATCACTAGCTTGTTCCATTTTTTTCTCTCTCAGATTCTATATCAGATGATGAATCAAAAACCAGTCGCAGTATCTTTAGTGTTAGTAAATCTCCAGTCAAGAAAAGAAACGTACCATCAGCTTCATCTGCTCTAATCATTGGAGGCATTCTTGGCCTTCTTCAAGCTGTGTTTCTTATATCCGCAGCGAAACCGCTCTTGAGTTTCATGGGAGTTAAACATGTAAAAGCATCGATAGTACTTTCAGGCTCAATATAGATGATGTTATGAGATTGATGAAATCTTTTTAAACATGGTTTTCAAAATTCTTACAGGATTCTCCAATGTTGAGACCTGCTCAGAGATATTTGTCTCTAAGATCACTCGGTGCACCTGCTGTTCTTCTCTCACTCGCAACACAAGGCGTTTTCCGCGGATTTAAAGACACTACTACTCCGTTATATGCAACTGGTAACGCCATTTATATATAATATATGTTCAAAGTCCTTGAAACAGAACAAAGCTGATGATATGCTCCATTTTTTTGTTTTTTCTCTTGTGCAGTGATTGGAGATGCTACAAACATAATACTCGACCCGATTTTCATATTCGTTTTCCGTCTAGGCGTAACAGGAGCAGCCACTGCTCATGTTATATCCCAGTGAGTTTAACTTCACATGTGAAGCTTGGTTAATCTCAAAATGACCTCTGCTTTAAATAATAGAGTTTCTATGTTCATTTTCAGATACCTTATGTGTGGAATACTCTTGTGGAAACTGATGGGACAGGTTGATATCTTTAACCTGAGTACCAAACATCTTCAGTTCTGTAGATTCATGAAAAATGGTATTGCAAATACTTTGAAGCTTTTCAATTATTTCATAGTGAAATCTCTGATAAAATAACACCGTTTGGTTCTTGTTTTCTATGTGATTTCTCTCTCTCTCAGGCTTTCTTTTACTGATGAGAGTAATCGCGGTAACATTCTGTGTGACTCTTTCCGCGTCACTAGCTGCACGAGAAGGATCCACTTCCATGGCAGCTTTCCAAGTTTGCTTGCAGGTTTGGTTAGCTACTTCACTTCTTGCAGATGGGTTCGCTGTAGCTGGCCAGGTTTAGCCCTTGAGATCTCTCCCCTCATTTGATTCGATTAAGCGGTTCTAAGTTTTAACAAATGTGTCTTTGAAAAGGCAATACTAGCGAGCGCATTTGCCAAAAAGGACTACAAAAGAGCTGCAGCCACTGCCTCCCGTGTATTGCAGGTACATTCTTTATGAGTGCAAATTCAAACACTAGTAAACAATCAAAGCCTATAAAAGATTTGGTTTTCTATCAGTTTTAAAGTAAACCGAAAACTAAAGGGACTAAATCTTGTGACAGTTGGGATTGGTTCTCGGGTTTCTGCTCGCGGTTATAATTGGAGCAGGATTGCATTTCGGAGCAAGACTATTCACGAAAGACGATAAAGTCTTACACCTTATTAGCATAGGACTTCCGGTAACTAATGAATTCCCCTTAGACACCCGTAATCAAACCAAGATTATGTCACAACAGTGTGGCTAAAACCGGTTCTTGTTTGGTAAAGTTTGTGGCAGGGACACAACCAATCAATGCTTTAGCGTTTGTGTTCGATGGAGTTAACTTTGGAGCATCTGATTTCGGTTACGCCGCAGCTTCATTAGTAATGGTGGCTATAGTTAGCATTTTGTGTTTGCTCTTCCTCTCATGGACTCATGGGTTTATTGGACTTTGGTTTGGTCTCACCATTTACATGAGTCTTAGAGCAGCCGTTGGATTCTGGCGGTAAAAATCTCTCTGTTTCTTCTAGTTAAAATGGTAAAAACTTTTTGTTCTTTTTGTAACAGAATGTGATTGGACTTGTAACAGGATTGGAACAGGAACAGGACCTTGGTCTTTTCTTAGTAGGAGCTGAAGAAGGAATTTTGAAGGGAAGAACATGTTTTAATTGTTCTTAAACCTTTTTTTCTCTAATGAGGAGGTTGTAATTGAATAAAATACAAAGAAATATGAATCTGGAGATACAAATATATTGCTGTTACTCTTGTAAATTTTAATGTTGTATCCAAAATTAGAGGTAGTTAGTCCAAATTTTTCGTGCCGTTTTTATTTCAACTTTTCTTCCTAATCCATAATTCACACACGCATATTACCAGATCTAAACATGAACTATGATACCACAGTAAAACTAATACATACTATAAAATGATCTAAATTGGATCTAAATTTATAATCTCTAATAATGTTTTCAAAAAAAAAAAAAATCTCATTCTCAATAATGAAACGAAACAAAACTGTGGTAGGACCTATGTTTAGAAACACTCTTGTTAAACATGATTGGCTAATTAGCTACTCTCAATTTTTAGTTTCAAAACAAAATAAAAATCCAACCTTTATTAGGGAAAATTATAAACAAAACAAAAAAGTAGAAACCTTTACGAAACTCCTCTGCCATTCTTTTCCAATCTCAGAGAGAGAGAGAGCTCAATTAGCTTTTACCGATTTCCTCACTTCACGGAGAAACTAAATCTCCGCCATGCCTACCACCACCACCTCCTCCTCCTCCGTCACCGCCTCCTCCTCCTCCGGTAATCGTCAAGCCGATGTATTCTCTCGTCTGGCTTCCTCTGACCCTGAAGTCAAGCTCAAGGCCCTTCGCGAGGTCAAAAACCAGATTATCGGAAATCGCACCAAAAAACTCTCTTTCCTCAAGCTCGGAGCTGTTCCCGCCATAGCTTCCGCTCTCGCTGATGCCGACGATTCCGATAAATGCAACAACATCCTCGTGCAATCTGCGGCGGCGCTCGGGAGTTTCGCTTGTGGGTTTGAAGCCGGAGTTCAAGCCGTTCTCGACGCCGGAGTTTTCCCTCATCTGCTTCGTCTCCTTACTAATTCTGACGAAAAGGTGAAATTTGAAAATTCATTGACTTTCTTATAAAAGTCTAATTGATTTTCCCCCAAATTTTTTATCTAGATTCGAATTGACATTAGAATTACTGATGGGCCTCGACAAACGATTTCGATTTCCTCAGTGATCTTTCTAGCTTTTAGGAATTGTGGTTAAAAGGTTTCACCTTTGGAATTGTCTGCATCTGGGGAATTAAAAGCATTGGCCTTGGAGTTTTGTTGATCCACTTTTCTCCTTTCTTTGGATATAACAGCAATTTTTCGGTATTTTGGATTTGTTCTTTAGGTAGTAGATGCGGGTGCTCGTTCGCTTAGAATGATATTTCAATCTAATCTAGCTCCAAAGTACGATTTCCTCCAAGAGAAAAACATGGAGTTTCTTTTCTCCTTGTTGAATAGCGAGAATGAGAACGTTAGTGGGCTTGGTGCCAGCATTATCGCTCACGCTTGTGGTACAAGTGTAGAGCAACAGCTTCTGTGCGACGCTGGTGTCTTGGAGAAGCTTGTTGTCCTTCTTGATGGTTCTCTAAGCCAAAGAGAAGCCTGTCTTGAATCTTTAGCCACGGTTCTGAAGAACAACCCTAAAGCTGTTTCGCACTTTGTTGGACTTGAAGCCGGGAGATACTTGAGTTCTGTGACTGAGTTTACAAAGGATAGGTATCCGAGGACGAAGCTGCTTTCTTGTCTCTGCTTAGTTGTCATATACAACACTTCTCCGTCTTATTTCCTAAACATGGGAACCAAATCAAGTTTGATAACTACTCTTCTTGAGCTTCTTAACGACCCTAGTCAATCTGGAGATGATGCTGCCTTGGGTTTATCTTGTCTGATTGCGGAAAAAGAGGATTTACAAAAGTTAGCTTACGAGGCCAATGCAATCAAGAATATTGTTGACATCTTGAAGACAGGTGGTGAGCTCCAGCCTAAACGTCTTCAGGGTTTGTTTTTGTCTCTAGCTGAATTGTGCTCAAAGCTGGAGGATTGCAGGTGTAGCTTCCTGTCATTGCAGGTGTGTCTCCACACTGCCATTTTCTGATTGGATATTCTGTAGTTTATTATTTATTTTTTATACTGTGCTGAATTTTTCTTGTCTTTGTTTCCTTCTACTAGGTGTTAGACCTGCTGATTAATGCGTTAAGACACAAAAACGCTGATGTAAGAACTGCGGCTTGCATTTGCTTTAGAAACGCTGCTCGTTCAATCAAGGTTTGTCAACATTATACGTTGTGGATGCTATTAGTATTTTCAGCTGCTTTGTATCAAGTGGTAAGCACCCTGAGACATGTCATTTAGAATTTGAGTGCAGGACGTTTTGCCAACGACCATGTTGTGCTTGCTTTGGTTCAGTTATTGCATGATCCATCTTCCTCTGTCCAGGTACCATGACACATAAGAATAGATACCACACTTCTTTGACTTAGTTTCGGATGTGATTTTTTCTTTAGATGCAAATGGCAGAATCGATTGAATGTATATTTACCGCATGCCGTATATCGTTGACCAGGTTGCAGTTCTTGGTGCTCTGAGCAATATGGTATTGGATTTTTCATCACCTAAGTCAACATTTATAGAGTATGGAGGCTTAAAGCAGCTTATTGAGTTGTCAAAATCAATGGATCCAAACACTCGTTGTAGTGCTTTACGAGCTTTGAGGAACCTCATGTTCCTTGCAGACAATAAACGTAAAGAACTCTTTTATTCAGACGTCAAAGCTCAAGGATTCGCTTGCCTTATCAGTGGTAAATCATTCTACAGAGTCCTCTAACCAAAATCATATGTTCCATCATCTTATGCCAAATTTTGTCAAATAACAACAAACAAACTCATTTCCCCTCAGATCCCGAGCCCCCGGTACAAGAGCAAGCTTTGGCCCTCCTCCGTAATCTTGTTGATGGATGTATCAGCTCCATTGACTTTGTGTTTGATGAAGATAGTCTTATCTTAGATACTGTTGGGAGGCAATTGAGGAAAGCTCCACAAGCTCAAATGGCAATACAGGTGACAAAAACACGAAGAAGAAGTTAACCATATCAAGATATCAAACTTTGCTTATACAAATGTGTTTTTTGCCACAGGGAATGTACGTGCTCACGAATGTAGCAAGTGGTACCGAATTACATAAAGAAGCAGTTATGCAGCAACTGTTTCCTCAAGCGCAAGCTGAATCAGAGAACTTCATGCTCAAGTTTTTGCAGAGCGAGGAGAGCCAGTTACGGTCAGCAACAGTCTGGACAATCATAAACCTCATTAGTCCTTCAAGTCCAGGTGCACTTGATCGGCATGTGAAATTGCGGAATGAGGGTATCATTCCCCAGTTAAAAAACATGGTCAACGACGCCTGCCTCGATGTTAAGGTCATAAAAGAGTAAACTTTAGAACGTTTCATCTTAATTCCCTTTTACTTTGTTTACACTATATCTCAGTTATTAAACCAACTGTGTTCTTTCAATCTCTTTTGCATTGCAGATTCGAATCAGAACCGTATTAGGCCAGTCCATGTCTTTTGGCGATAATTAGCAAACACGGAGATATTGCTTTTCCCCAATCCCACAGACTTATACATCGAACATATCAGTAGTGATTTAGCTTTGATTCAATTTTCAGCATGTAGCAACAGAGAGATAGAGCCTTGAAGTTTATGATCATGATCATCGATTATCTCTCTTCAGTTTCCAGACACACCTATCATTCAACAGGTACTTACTTTCTCTGGCTCGTTTCTGGTTACACGAAATGGCTATAACTGAAACTGGAACCGCTTTAACCGAACACTGGATCAGAGTAGCATTTTAAAAGCATGATGTTAGGATTGATTTCATTTGCTTTGTCTTTTATTCCTCGATCAGAATATGATAAAGAGATTGTATGTGACAAGAAACCAGTTTTGTGTGTGATTATGTGTGCAGGTGAAAGCAGTGAGAAAGAGTTGTACTATTACTTACGTGTGCCACAGTTAGATTAGATCTACCACATTTTTGTTTTTGTTTTTGTTTTTTTTTGGCCTTGAAAAAACTTAAAATTGTTTGTAACATCTCTGAGATTATACCAAAAACATCTGAATTTTGTATCAATAATTTATTTTTGTAGACAATACCAATAAATTATGGTAATGTCCTAATCTCCCTTTTTGGCGTTTTGACATTCAAATGACGCATGATATATATATATACACTCTCGTAACAAAAGAAAATGGCTTGCTATAATTTATAAATAATTGAATATTTTTCTCATTACACCAAAATAATACTTGAGATAATAATATTGCTGGTTTTAATTGTCTTCAACTAGCGAAACGGAAAGAATAGGCGGCGTAAGCTGTAGAACAAAAAAATGCATATAAATTTGTTTTCTATTTCGGAAAGAATTGGCGGCTTAAGCTGTAAATTTGTTTTCTATTTTTGGTTTTCTGTAATTTGAGAACTACTTTTTCACTGCACCGGTTCGGTTTAAAACTTTCCATCATAAACCAGACAAACAGTATAGAGACGTCTAAATAATTCCTAAAACTTAAAATTGTTTTAAAACCAAGAAACAAAAAGATAGACTATTTTTATATAAAAAAAAAACTAATATGGCCTTTGAGAATCTAGCTCGCCGTTTGTGCACAGTGAATCCTATGTTTGGATCCCATGATAAGATCCAGCCTCGACTACTGTGTACTTCTTCTCAGGGAGTAAGGCTTTTTTATATAAATATTTCCCCGTATTAAAAAATAAAGGCATCTCCATCCACCAAAACTTTTATCAATTTCTAAATAAAAAAAAATATTAATATTTTAATAGAATTTAATTACATAATTAAATTCTAATTTGCAAAAAAAAATTAAACTAATTAAAAAAGACACATATTTTATGGATTTTTTTTCATTTGAAAATTCATTCTTATTTTTCTCTATCACTTTTTATTATTTTATTAATAAAAATGATGAAAAATTCACCTAAAACTTCCTCAATAGGAATGCTCTAATAGTTTCAAACTGTTACCACACTATTTTATAAATTGATACTATATACAAATTTTCAAATATTTGCTGAGAGAATCTCAACTAAATTCAAAAAGGGTTAGTTGGTTAAAATAAATTATGAGACCCCATGCATATATATATATATACATTGAATTTAAATGACATCCCACGTGAATTTACATTAAATCGAAGTTTTGAGTTATATTATATTTTAATTCTGCCTGTGTTCTGCTTCCTTATTTAAAAAAAAAAAAAAAAACTCAAGGCTAATAAATAGAGAAATAAGCTATTATATGTAACAATAATATCTACAACATAATACTTCCAAGAAATATAGTGGTTTAGAAAACAAAAATATCTTAATTATAGTGAGACTCTTTTCTCGGGATGTCTCTCACCCTTTTTTTTTTTTTTTGATAAAATGTCTCTCACCCTTTTAAGTATTTTTCTTTCCCTTTTTTAGGTAAATGTGAGACTCTTGTCTTGTTTGCAGCTAAATAATACATTTCTGTTTAAATGTTTTAATTTGTGGGTATAGTTGAATTTATTATTGTAAATAGTATATGCATGTGATATCGCTTACACTGATATAACGTTTTCACATGCGTTTGGATATACATACAGTAACTTACAAATAATGTTTCACAGAAAAAATAAAAAATAAAAATTTAACCGCGAACATTTTAAACATGCATTTGAAACCACAACACAATTAAATAATTTCTTCGGTACTATAATACCCTCTTTTTCGGGAAAAGGGTTTTCATCTTCGATATATTCACTCTGATTCTACTTATTTAATTCTTTTACCTTATTATAGGACAACCAAAAAATAATATCTTTATTTTTAAACATTACAATTATGTACTCTCAGCAAACACACTATCATTCGCATCTAGATATTTTTCTTTTTGTTCATGATCAATATTTTATTGCTAATATATATTCTTATTACTTAATCATATAAATAAAGGTTAATAACAGTGGATGAACCAATATAAAAATACATGATGATAAAATACGTACAAATTTCGGTTATATGTCCGTGAAATTGACGAGGTAATCCTAAAACTCTATTATTTTACTGTAGTAATTCCTCTTATGGAATATTTAATTAAAATAAAGCGTATCCATTTCACACTTCAAAGTGACTTACATGCATTGATCATCTACCAAAAAGAAACCCTTTTTCTTTAGTTTCCAAATAGTAAGCCATCTCTCTTTTTCTTTCTTTCTTGGCTTTATCTTCTCTTCTGATAGGAACTTTTTCCAGTCAAAATTTAGAGCTTTAAAGTAAAACTTCCACTAAGGCTTATAAATTTCGATACTCCTCATATATATAAGATTCACACACTTTCTTTTCTCTCTCTTTTCTCTTCTCTTCTCTTCTCTCTTTGTTTGGTCTAAGAAAATGGCATCAAAAGGAAAGAAACCAATAAGAAGAACAACTACAAGAAGAAGAAGAAGAATCAAGAACCCATCTTCTCCATGTGGTATCAACAGTGACGTCACTTCAACGTCACCATCTACTTCAGTCTCCTCAACCGCCACGTCAACGTCGTCGATTCCATCCAACGGATGTTGTACTCCGAAATCTGAGAAGTCAAGAATACCGGAGATGCTGACGTGTCCGCCGGCGCCAAAGAAGCAAAGGGTGGCGCAAAACTGCGCTTTGAGGAGGAGACAAATCGCTTTCTTTGCTCCTCCAGATGTAGAGCTCTTCTTTGTTTTCGCACTTGGTCAACAAATCAATAAATAGTTTTAAGTTTATAATTAGGGTTTTGTGGTTATATATTACCATGGTATGATGATATCAATATCTCAAGTTTCTAGTTTGATTCAGATACAATAATATTGAAAATATATCATAGAGAGTGTAGTGTGATGTTTTGCTTCTTTCTTTATTCCTTTTTTTTTTTTTGCTTTTTTCCCCTCTCTGGTATTTTTTTTAAGTTTTTGGATAATTTTGGATTAGGTGGGTTTGAATTTGTGGTAGGGTATAACTAATGAAATACCCCATCTCTTTTTGATTAATTATTTTATAATTTGTGTTTGTTTTCTGTAATTGAATGATGTTTGCTAACATTTCAGGCTTGTTAGCTTTGAAAACATTTTTTTTGTTTTTAAGTTAATTACGAGTTGGATTAGTGTTTTCACATATTTTATTGGTTTTGCTCATTAATTTATTCGTAATCTCATCTAAAACAAATCCATAAAAAGTTATTCTGAAATCTATTTCCTTTTTATTGGGTACATGAAAAAGTCATGAAATGACACCATTTTTATCAGAATGATGAGCTTAAATTCAAAACTTTTGTTCCGAGTTCAAAATATACGTTAAGCTAGCTGAGTTTAATTTTTTTTTTTTTTAAACTATAAAGCAAAAAAGTAAGTATAGTGGATGAAGAATAATATGTATACAAAAGTTTTGGATAGATTCAACTGTTCCTTGTTGGATCTAAAGTTTATAAAAGTTGAGAGATTACAGTTCATATATATTTTTAAATTACAGAAATTACGTTACTTGTGCTGTAATTATAAAAATTGAATGTAGTCCGTAAAAAAGAGACGAATGATATGTTTAAGAGATGACCAAAGTGTCGGAGCAGAAGATAACATCTACAAAGGGAATCCAATGAAAGACTCGTGCGGCTTTTTTCATCATTTTTTCTCTTTTTCATTTCTTTTATTTTTCTTCTTACTTCCTTTTTAATAACGAAATGAATAATTACAAGTTATAACGAATGTATAGAATTATATCTATATATAGTAGGTAAGAAGACGACACAACAGCAATGATAGGTAGACTTGATAGTATTTACTATTTACGTAATTTAATAATTCGTTTTCCCATCATTTATTTATTTTCGATTTTTTGCTATAACATCTTCAGACTTCAATAATGTGGATAAATCATAACATTATGACGTACGTATCTCTCATGATTGAAATTTATAAACTTACACCCCTCCGTGCATTATTATTCGTTTCTACGTCACTTAAAAGGTCACTTTAGAATGTACAACATAGATGGAAAATTTTGAATTTTTGTTTTTCGAATCTTTTCTGAAAACAAAAGGAAAATGGCATGGGTAATTAACCATTAAAAACTTTATATTTTGCCAAATAACCATATAACATTAAAGCCTATAATAATATATATTCCTTATATATATATGTGTAAGTTAACATTTTAGCGGAAAAAAACCGGATATATGTAACTAAGTGACAACGCATGAGCATAGAAACATTTCTCAAAAATGCATTTTTCTAAGGATATAATGGAAATTGAGACTTTTTATTGTTTCTTATGGAAATACAAACTTTTGTTACTTTAGTAATAAAAACATTAACAATAACCTATAATCCCAAATAAGATTCTCTCATTATAAAATTTTGAAACTTTAAATTGAAAATTCTTTTGTATTCGCAAAAAAAAATTTTTTGTTAAAGGTTTTTTTTTTTCCTGGAAGATGCTTAGCCGGATAGGATTATGCACGCAATAACTTAAAAAAGAAAAGAGTTTCAATAACTTTTAGAAAAGAATTTTTTGTTTTTGTTATAACCTATTCAAAACACATATTTAACGCGTATTTAGAGGAGAACTTACTCGTCAGTCCTAAGTATTACCTATAGCAGGCCTAGTTTCAAATCATACTTCGTTCGTCCATTGGTTTTGAATAATATTTTTCTTTTAATAGTAAGTAGTAAACATACGTATAGGTGGGGATAACATAGTTATATATAAAGTATTCGTATATTCGTGCAAGCTCGCACGTGTGCATGTTATCACACACGTACAAACAAAAATCCAATTAGGTAAAGCAACAAATCACCTTGGAATGAGGATTTGATTTGAGTCCATCAATTTCTTTTAGTTTTCTCTTTTTGTCTTTGTATTATGGGTCCCTTGTGTTATTAACTAGATGTCGTCCCAAAATTAATTGTAAATAAATTCACGAAATCATTAAACTATCAAATAAAAAGTAAAATATTTAATGCTTGCTATTTGCTAAGATAATCAAGAAATCAAAGATAAAGCTTATCGTACGTTTATGTCAAAGCTGATTAAACTTTTTAAGAATCCTAGGTTGCATTCTCCCCCACAATACAAACACAAATGTTCGGTAGATATGTAGATTCATAAGATGGGCTGTCATAAGATACGTAGATTACCCATTCAGGCCCATTCCAATTGAATCAAATTATTCTTTTTCCTTTTTAACATCTACTTTGATCATTAATTAAATCGAACTTACAAAGTCATAATAAATGTAAACATTTACAAAGAGCGTATGACACTGATACACAATAAACAAAGAAGTGAAGTTATACGGTACTTATTTTTCTATAAATCAAGTTTTATTCTAGCAAGTCTTATTTTTCTATTACCAATGAGGATATTACAATCTAAACAATAAACAAAGAAGTGAAGTTATACGGTACTTATTTTTCTATAAATCAAGTTTTATTCTAGCAAGTCTTATTTTTCTATTACCAATGAGGATATTACAATCTAAACAATAAACAAAGAAGTGAAGTTATACGGTACTTATTTTTCTATAAATCAAGTTTCTATATCAAGTTTTATTCTAGCAAGTCTTATTTTTCAATTACCAATGAGGATATTACAATCTAAAATTGCATAATACAGAAAGCATGAGGAAACATTTTTGGCGATAATATCAACAAAAAATATTTGGTTTTCTACCTTGGAAATTTGAAAGGTTTCTTCAAAAACCCTTCTTTTGATCATTCCAATGATCTCATTTGTGTAGCACTTTAACCTTGGGCAAACTTGAAGATGTTTCAATAAGAATCCGATAGTCACTCAAAAAGAGAAGTCTTTCTATTAGTGTAGCTACTCATAAAATTAAAATACATAAAAAATGTATTTGGCGAAATTAATGATACAAAAACGAAGAAAACATAAGGGAAAGTTGAGATTTTGTTGTAAATTTAGAGATAAACTCTTCCATTATCTCTTATATATTGTTATGATTACAACTTCTAATCTTTATGATCTCTCTTTCCTCTCTATATCTCACTCTTTCCTAATTCTTCATGTGTTTTCATGCCTTTTCCATCTCTCTTGTAAAACCTTCCTATTTATACTAGTAGAAATGAGCTAGATAATTGACACAACACAAACATGTGTCAATAGGATAGTGTACTAAGTGTCAAGCAAGAGGAGATGATTAGTGGCATTACAAGAAAGAGATTAGTGTCCTAAGGAAAGGATAATAGGACACATGGTGGTGCATAGTCACCATTTTCTTAACAGATTTTTTTATTGGGGGCTAATTTATTTATATCTAAACTTGTAGCAATCTTTATCTCTAATGTTTAGTGTGCGTCTCCTTTTCTCCTCAGGACGCTGCCATGTCTTCGAGTCAGATCATCGAGCACATCGTCCTTTTCAAGGTCAAAGAAGACGCTGAACCCAGCAAGATCCAATCCATGGTCAACGACCTCAACGGCCTAGTCACAATCGACCATGTGCTTCACCTCTCCGCCGGTCCTATCAACCGTCTCAGATCCGCCTCCGGCTCCGCCTTCACTCACGTCCTCCATAGCCGTTACGGATCCAAAGAAGATCTGAGCGCGTACGTTGCACATCCCGATCACGTTCGCGTCGTCAAGGAAACGTCACCGATCTGGGAAGACATCATGGCCGTTGATTGGATCGCCGATCGAGTCCCCGGAACCCTAGCACCACCTCCCGGTTCGGTTGCTAAAATCACGTTGCTCAAGGTGAAAGAGAACCTCCCCGATGAGGCGAAAACGGAGATTGTGGAAGTGATTAAGGAGGAATCTCGAGGAATTGATCAGATCACTGTGGGAGAGAGCTTCTCTCCGGGTAGAGCAAAGGGTTTCTCGATAGCATCGGTTGCGTATTTTAGGGATGTGGGAGAAATGGAGAGTCACGAGGAGGAGCTGGTGAAGTTGCAGAAGGAGAAGATTGGTGATTATCTTGATGATACCATTGTTGTTGAGTTCGTGGTCACTTCTTCTTCTTCTAGCCTTTAAAAAGCTCGAATTTTTATTTCTTGAACACTCTGTTTACTCTTTTATAATATTTCAAACTCCGAAATTTGAGACCAAAATTATGGTAATGCCTCCAATTTCCCATCCTATAATCTGCGTTTGCGTTGAAAAGATCTAAGGATATAAATTGTTTGTAAGCCGAGATCTCCACTTTGTTTCAACATCTTTGAAACAATTTAAAGCGTGTACATGTGTAGTAGTATTTGAGAAAGAAAAAACCCAACAACTCTCAAAGACTTCTTAAGATCATTTGCTTTTATCAATAACTAAAAACACTAGCCAATCAGACCCTTATAAGTTACAAAATCATACTGAACAAATTTCGGTTTGATTTGGTTACAATGTTTTGGTTTGGTTTGGTTCGGTTTTCTTGGTTACTGGTTTTATTTTTGTTACCAGTCGTCAATAAACCCCTAAAAACCCTTTGTCTATCCCGACACTTTCCTCTTCTTCTCTATCTTCAAACTTGTCTTGATACTGGCAGAATCGAAATTCAGAGTGGAGAGTTATGGCGGCAGCGAAAGGAGGCGATTGGGAAAGCGGAGGATCTTTGGATGACGAGAATCTGGTCTTCGAAACGACCAAAGGGATCAAACCCATCGCGAGTTTCGATGACATGGGGATGAACGATCAAGTTCTTCGCGGCGTTTACGACTACGGTTTCAAGAAACCATCTGAGATTCAGCAGAGAGCTGTGATGCCGATTCTCAAAGGAAGAGACGTCATCGCTCAGGCTCAGTCCGGTACGGGTAAAACCTCCATGATTGCAATCTCCGTCTGCCAAATCGTCAACACTTCCTCCAGAAAGTACGTCTCTTTCTCCCCTGAGATTGAAAAAAACCAAAACTTAAATTCAGATTTCCAATCTAGGGTTTCACTACAATTGGGGAGTTTTATCTCTGTTTTAAAAGGGTGTAAATTCATTAATTTTATCTCGCTCTGTAATTAAGAGATTCATTCCAATTGGGAATTTTCTCTTTTTTTTGTTTGATTAGGATGATGAACACTTACTTATGGGCTGCAACATCTGTTTTTTTTTCCGTTTTACTAATCCACTTGGTATTAATGGTTGATGATCTTGCTTTGTAATTCAGATGAGTAACAGTTACTTCAGGGTGAAATATTTGATTTTTTCTGCTGTACTAATTAATCCACTTGGAACATGGTTAATGATCTTGCTTTGTGATTAAGATGAGGAACACTCAATGCTGCAATATCTGTTTTTTCCGCTTTACTAATCCATTTGGTATTCCATGGATAATGATCTTGCTTTGTGATTAGGACTAGGAAGCCTTACTTAAGGTTTTGTGATATCTGTTTTTCTGATTTACTAATCAACTTGGTATTTTTTTGCCATTCTCAAGGATTCAGGTCTTGGTCTTGTCTCCATCGAGGGAATTGGCTTCACAAACAGAGAAGACGATACAGGCTATTGGAGTGCATACCAATATACAGGCACATGCCTGCATCGGTGGTAAGAGCATCGGTGAAGACATCAAGAAGCTGGAGCGTGGTGTCCATGCCGTGTCCGGGACACCTGGTCGAGTCTATGATATGATAAAGAGAGGAAGCTTACAAACCAAAGCTGTTAAACTCTTGATTCTCGATGAGTCAGATGAAATGCTGAGCAAAGGTTTGAAAGACCAGATTTATGACGTTTACAGATCTCTTCCACACGATATTCAGGTTTCAATTTCAATTGTTCGAGTGGTAGTAACTGGTTAATCATAGTTTCTTGGCTGTTTGAAACTCTAAATCTAATACAATTTGGTTATATATAGGTTTGCTTGATTTCTGCTACTCTTCCTCAAGAGATTTTGGAGATGACAAACAAGTTTATGACGGATCCTGTGAGGATACTTGTTAAGCGTGATGAGTTGACTCTTGAAGTAAGTGTTTCTTCTGCCATTTTTATGCTAACTCTTAATTTTAACCATGACCAGCATAAATTACAGCATTTCATTTTCACTTTTTTCAGGGAATCAAACAATATTATGTGGATGTTGGGGAAGAAGAGTGGAAATTCGATACACTTTGTGATCTTTATGGGAGGCTTATTATTAATCAAGCTATTATCTTCTGCAACACAAGACAAAAAGTAAAATACAGTTATTTGTGTTCGTAAGCTTTGGTTCCATTATATCTTATATCGATAATCTTAAAGCTTTTGATCTGCGTTTTAAATATAAGGTGGATTGGCTTACTGAGAAGATGAGGAATAGTAACTTTATAGTGTCATCAATGCATGGAGACAAACGGCAAAAGGAGAGAGACGAAATCATGAACCAGTTTCGGTCATTTAAAACCCGTGTTTTGATAGCTTCAGATGTATGGGCACGAGGGATCGATGTTCAAACAGTATGATCTCTCTCCCTCTCTCTCTGTCTTTTATCTATCAATGTCTCAAAAATGATTTTTATTGAAAAAAGCACACTTTGATGCTGACATTAGAAATCTGTATGTATTAGGTTTCTCATGTGATCAATTATGATTTACCTAATAACCCGGAGCTTTACATTCATCGCATTGGAAGAGCTGGTCGTTTTGGTCGGGAAGGTGTTGCGATAAACTTTATAAAATCTTCTGACATGAAGACTCTTCGGGATATTGAGCGGTACTACGCTACGCGAATCCGAGAGATGCCTGCTGATCTTGCCTGAAGGTTTTGTTTCCATGAAGCTGAGGTTGAAAGATTCAGTTTTGAGGCCAGTTTTGTTCTTTTAACTTTTGTTTTCTCTTAACTCCTTTGGTTTAGACTTTAGATTTAAGCAATAGCTCAATGTGAATTTGAAATTGTATACTTCACTTCATTCATTTCTCTTGTAGCAACAACCCAAATACATTATTGTAGCTATTTACTGGTTAAAAGTGATGACTTTTGTTTTATTTGTCAGTCTCAAAAAGATTTATATTTAGCATTTTAGAAGTAATGTAGCTAAAGTTCGGTTTGATTCGGTAGAACTAAACTATCGGTGTAGAAAGAAATTGCACAAATGTTGGTTCGGGTTTAATCCGGTTCAAATAATTCACGTTAACGGTAACGGCAACGGTAACGGTAATTCAAAGCCTCGTACATATATATAATACGGCCACGCCGTACTTTCTCCGGTCGCCTTTCCCACGTCGTACCAAGCTTTCTCTTTCGCCGTCCGTTTTGCGATTTTTCCGACGAATTTTCGATTCAATCTTAGACAACGACGACGGAGATCATGAAAGGGATTACGAGATTTCTAAATTCTCTCTCGCGGCATAGAGCTTGCGAGATATTTTCTGTAACTTCTTCGCCTTCTCCTCTTCTTATATCACGTCGCCCTCTGTTTATCTCGGCGGCGACGCACTTGCCGGCGAATTTCTTGGATGCCAGAACAGCTAATGCTGCTCGTAACTCTCCCAGATCTTCTTCCTTTCCCCTGAATTCGATCTCTCTGGGAGGTATGTGTATTTCAAGGTCGTTAATCTTCGCATTTCTTTCATGTTCGTCTTTGCCTTATGGGAAGATTAGGAATCTTGATTTCTCTATGCCTCATAAATTAGTTGCTTTCTTTCGAATGAGAAATTTGAGTTTTTTTTTTAAAGCATATCACGAAGTTAGAGCAATCTTATCTTTTGACTTCGGAGATGAATGAGTTTCTGAAAAATTTATGGCTTGAAGGTCTAATTAACTAAACTTGTGGGTGTTTGGGGCAGTGCAAAGGAGGACAATGTTTATCCAAACACAATCAACACCAAACCCTTCTTCTCTGATGTTTAATCCTGGTAAACCAGTCATGGAGATTGGAAGTGCAGATTTCCCTAATTCTCGTTCAGCTTTGGGTTCACCTTTGGCCAAAGCCATTTTTGCCATTGATGGTATTTCTTCTTCGCCTTTTGCTGCATACATCTGTTTGTCATATGACCTTTGTGTTCGTTTTTGGTGATGAAGACTCTGTGGTACTCTCCTGATGCAGGTGTTGTTCGAGTTTTCTTTGGATCAGATTTTGTTACTGTAACAAAGTCAGATGATGTAACATGGGACTTCCTCAAGCCTGAAATCTTTGCGGTGGTGATGGACTTTTACTCTTCTGGCCAGCCTTTGTTTCTAGACTCACAAGCTGCAGCTGCCAAGGATACTGCCATTACCGACGTAGGCTTCCAATGTTCTTCCAAGATTTTGGTAGATGAGACTTTAAAGCAAATGCTAACAAGTGTTAATTTTTTTTCTCCCTCATTGGCAAATCTGCGATTCAGGATGACTCTGAAACTGTAGCAATGATCAAGGAACTCTTGGAGACTCGCATCCGACCATCAGTCCAAGATGATGGAGGGGACATTGAGTATTGTGGATTTGATACGTAAGTTTTCCTATGAGTTATATAGCAAATGGTCAAGAAGGTCTGCTTCTTCTCTTTTATATCTTTTTTGAAACTATATGATTTGATCAGGGAAACTGGTATAGTGAAGCTTCGAATGCAAGGAGCTTGTAGCGGTTGTCCAAGTTCATCTGTTACTCTGAAATCAGGAATTGAGAATATGCTGATGCATTATATATCTGAGGTAAGCTGATAGCGAGAGGTCCTAATATTTATCATTTCTGTTATGTCTTCAGCTGTTTACCGGAAATCTTGTCATAGTCTCTTCTCCTGTTTTCTAATCATCAAGATTACTCACCAAAACGTTTGTGCAAAGCACAGGTCAAAGGCGTTGAGCAAGAATTTGATGGTGAAGAGGAGGGAACATCTTCTGGCCCAATGGAGTAGGGTAACAGAAGCGCATCAGAAAAAACTTGAGATTTGTTACTGCTCTTCAATATACAGAAGTAGATTAAAATCAGAGGTACATTAGTTTTGTCTTCTCCTGAACCTGCCAGTCTCAGAAAACTATAGACTACTGGGAAATCATGTGGTTGTCTGATAAAACCACAATAATGAATTGTTGAAAGGGTAACGATTTGTTGCCAAAGCTTAAGTAAGGTTTTCTAGATTAGAATTATAAACTCTTTGCTGATTTTAAGTTCATTCTGTTTTTACGGTTTGCAAATCGCATGAGTGGACATTCAAGTATATTAACAAAGGTTTTTTTTTCTTATCACAATATGATTACACACCAAACTGAGATAATTTTACCGACACAAAAACAGAGACATGAAGCGGAATATGTAAAGTTTTGTAGGTGAAATAGTGAACTCAGTTACGGCATATCTTGGCCGTAGGCATTGTGACACAGACAGGAGCATACTTCTTCTTGGCTGCTTCTGTCCCTCTCTTGGGCTCTTCGTCCGCCATTGCCACCTTGGCTAAGGAGCACACAGCCGCAGCTGCAGCCGTGAACACCAGATCCCTCCTCATCTTCACGCTCTGTTCTTGCTTACTGTTCTCCAAGCTTGTTGTGTTCTCGCTCGTGGAGGCTTTGACCACCGTGAGGGTTCGTCTGTTGCTGCCGGAGATAGTTGCCGGAAGCTTTGAGACAGCCGGGAGAAATGAAGATGTCATGGTCATCGATGCCATTGCAAAAGGTAAGTTGCTTCCCACGTGTGATCTCTTAATCTCTCTGTTCTTTGTTTATCGGATGAATTGGTGATGATTGTGTTTAAAAAGTTGGGGATGTGGGAAAAAAAAATTTGATTTTGAGGGATTATGATCCACTTCCTTATCCAAAATATGATTTTCGAACAAATGGGTTGATGCCACGTGTCCTTGTGCTATCTTTTGGCAGAGGAACTTGTGGTCGTTGAAGCTAAAGTTGCCATCTCCCATAAAATGCTAAAAAGTAGAAACTTTTCTCTACTGTTCAGAGTTGGGTCCATATTTGGTTGTGAAATAAATCTTGATTTTCTTCAAGAAGACAACTTTTTCGTTAATTTCATAGGAAAATCAAAGTAGTAATATACAAAAATATTAATGTCGAGAGCTAATTAATTTTCATTGACCAATAAAACGGACGAGTAGTCACAATCTTCTACTTCTACCTCGGCCAAGCTAATAGAAATAAAGTAGGAGGGGTTTATTATTGCATTGTTCAAATAATTAATAAAAGTATCTATTTTTAAGTATATTTTATATGCAAGTTTTGAATTTGTATTATTTGAAAAAAAAAAAAAAGTGTTATTTGGGGATATAAGAGTTATTGCACACAACAGTAGAAATACTTATGTGGAGCGTCCAAATGAGTCCATGAAAATGTAATGTTTATGTTGATGTTTATGCGGATCGTAGAAAGAGTTTCCGGTTTAAAAATAGAAATACACGATTAGACAAAAAATAAAATAAAAAATAAGCTGCTGATAAAACAAAAGAAAATCGGTAAGATAGGAAATACCAGTTTAATAATACTTAACCGGTTTTAGTGCCGTTCTAGATTTATTTTACATATATTAAAATATGAATATGTTATATTTGATCGGTTTTCAAATAGAAAATCTGCGATTGTACAATTTCAATTTTGTACAATTTTTTTCCTTAAAAACTTCATTTCCAAAAAGAAATTTTGAAGTTTTCTTTAATTTTTGTACAATTCTTTTTTGTTTAAAATTTACATTGAGAATGTAAAATAACACCTTTTATGAAACAAAACAAGATTATGAAACGAATCAACACTAGAGAATAATATTGTTCGTTCAGTAATATATCAAGGTTTGAATCATAGTACATTAGGAAATCATAGTACATACATTAGGACATAACAAAAATTTCTCTTTGCTTGTTAGTAATTTTTAAACCATCAATGTTAAAAATCTAATAAATCAAACTTTTATGTATATTGAGCTACATCACTCTATAAAAAAACACTTAAATAAAATCAAATTTGAATTAATTTTGGAATAAACAATACATATTTTAATAGACTCTTAAAAAAAACATGACTCGAGTAAACAAACCACTACTCATTGACAAAAAAGAAATACAAACACCCACTAGTCACTATATATTTAATGGATATCGTAAAAAGGAAATAAATGAATATCCAATGAGGGCTGTTATTGGTAGTGGCAGAATTGTAAATAAATGGAAAAGAAGAGGAAGCAGCGGTTTCATCACGAACTTTGACAACAAGAAGCACAGCTTTTATTTGAAAATGGCTCCACTTCACGAGGTTTCTTCTCTCTCTCTCTCTCTCTCCTTCTTTCTCTCGCCGTAGGCTTTACTCGAGAACCAGACCAGAGATCGCTAAATTCGGATTCTTTATATATATACATGAGTGCACATTGGAGAAAAACACAATTTAAAATTACGATAAAATGGGCCATCTTTGATGTTGCGCTTGAATTCTCCAAGGTTGTCTCTTCTCTTCTCTGCTTTCGAGTGATTCTCTCTCTCTCTCTCTCTCTCTACTTTGCAACGGTAACAAAGGATTTGTTTTTCAAAATCCGACAGCGAAAGAGATAGAGAGAGAAAGAAAAGATCAGAGCTTTCATCTAGTCTAAAAATGATGTCTTTCTTCTTCTGACAATCATTACCAGAAACAGACAAAGACAAAGACAGAGACAAAGAACATACACTTTTTGAAAGTCGGCGGTTAAAATGGAGAGAAGAAACGAAGCGACAACGACGACGATGATGATGAAGAAATCGAAGTGGCAGTATCCACAAGTGGGCCCTCCGACGCCGAGGATTCTTCAGCTGCCACGGAGGCTCAGTGTTCGACGAAATGCCTCAAAGGGTAAGACTCCACCTTCTTCTTCTTCGTCTCAGAAGGATCAGAGAGTGAAATTGGAGGTTCTGTTTCATCAAGAGAGGTCGTTTGATCGAGGGGCATCTCCGGGACCGATTATGATGGTGAATGATGAGGAGGAGGGAAGGAGGCGAGGGAAAGTTGCAGATGGGATAGAGATTGGTGGGTCGGTTGATGAAGTTGAGGAAGCGAAGTGGAGGTTTCAGGCGGAGATGCTAAGATCAGAGTGTAATTTGCTAAGGATAGAAAAGGAAATTGCTTTGAAGAAGATGGAGAGGAGGAAGAAGCGAATGGAGCGGACGCTTAGATCTGCTGTTCATACTCTTCTCTCTGTAAGTCAAATCTGATTGGTTTGTGATGTGTTTGTGACTGTGAGTGTTTTTTAGTTTGAGCCTGTTCTGTGTTGGTGGTTTGATTTAGGGGAAACAGAGAATCTCAGAAGGGAAGAAAGAGAGCACGGTTTTGGAAGATGAGATAAGCTATTTGATTGAAAAACTGAATCAGTTAAAGTCTCCAAAGGTTAAGGACATGGAAGCTAGAAACTGCAGACATAATTTTGACAGGCAAGCTTCTGTTTTGAGAAGAGAGCTGGAGAAGTTCGATGGAGGAGTTTCTGAAGAGGTTTGTGTAAAAGGGATTCAGAAAATGGCAGAAGCTAGCTTCTTGGTCAATCCTAACTCTCTAGCTGATCAAAATGTTCTTAGCAACAATAACGGAAATGTGAGTGACAACTGTTAAATGGGGGAGTCTTCTTGCAATGGCATGATCTTGATTTTTGATGTTTATTTTTTTGCTGCAGATAGAGACATTGAGTAGTAAAATGGAGGCCTTGTCGAAAGGGGTATTGTTGGAAAGAATGGAGAAAGAATATGGATCGAGTCTCTTTGCGCCGTCTACAAGCTCTGTCTCCAAATGCATTGATCTTCAAGATGCATCTGTACAAGACATGTATAATACGGTAAATTTGTGAAAAATATTTTTCTGTATAGTATATATTGACCTCAAATGAAGTTTATGATGTTGAATTTTACTTTTTACAGGCAATTAAAGCGCACGAGGAAAAGAAAGACTGTTCTAGACACTGCAAGGCAGTTATGAGGAAGATCGCAGATGAAGTAAGAGCAGAAGCAGAGCAATGGTCACAAATGCAAGAGATGTTGGGTCAAGTGAGAAAAGAAATGGAAGAACTTCAGTCTTGTCGTGATTTCTGGCAAAACCGGGCTCTCGATTCAGATTCTCAGATACAAAATCTACATTCCTCAGTAAGCTCAAATTATGCAGCATAAGATAAGAATTATATACCTAGCTGAAATGTTGGTGACTTAGCAAATGTTGGTTCCATTTTCATGAATCTGTTTAGGTCGAAGGATGGCGAAGAAAGGCGTTATCATCAGAAGCAAAGATGAAAAACTTGCAAGCAGAGGTTTGCGGATTAGAAGAAGAGCTCGAAAGATTGAGGAAGGAACATAAGTTAGAACCGGAGAAGAACAAGTTGCCATCAGAGTCAGAGAAGAGAGTATTGATTTGTAGGTTGAAAGAAAACCGACATAGAACCAATGGAGATTGGTCGAAGTACAGTGAAGGAACAAAAACAAAACCGTCGTGCTCAAGACCGCCTTTAAGAGAAATCAAGAACGGTTCAGTCACAGCAAGGCAAAGAAACTCCAATGTCATGAAAATGTAACCTTTTTCTGAAAAAAAAAAACCGGAATTTTCTGGTTAATAAAATTGGAAATTAAGTTCATGAAAACTTGGTTTAAAGTTTAAACCGTCTCAAATTCGCAAAAATAAATATGGATTTTTTTGTTCTTAAACGAAATTAGTTTATGAATATAAACCTACGGAGGAGATTAAGAAGGAATCACACACTTGGCAGAGAAAAATCCCGAGGAAAACTCTAACGAACACTCCCAAAAATGGCGCGCTTGAAGCCAACAAACAAAACAGAAAAAAATAAAAAGGCAGAAAAAGCTAAGAAATTAGCAGTTTTGAAGAATTCAATCACAGAAAAAAGAGAAGATCTGAAAGAAGAATGAGCAGCGAAGAAGAGAAGACGGTTTGTGTTACAGGAGCTTCAGGTTACATTGCTTCATGGATCGTTAAGCTTCTCCTTCTCCGTGGATACACCGTTAAAGCCTCTGTTCGCGATCCAAGTCCGTCTCTTTTCTCTATTCAATCTATTACAAATCTATATATCGAAACCGAAACAACGGATCTAATAGTTACTCTAAGGTTTAGATAGAAGATTCATGTTCAAGATTTGTTGTTTTGTTGAAATTTGAAGAGATGTGAAATGATTAGAGATTTTTAGATCTAAAATTGTCAGATGATTCAAGATTCATAGAATGGCTCTATATATAATGTGTATATGTTTCAGATGATCCGAGGAAAACAGAGCATTTGCTTGCCTTGGAAGGAGCAGAGGAAAGGCTTAAATTGTTCAAAGCAAACTTGTTAGAAGAAGGCTCTTTCGATTCAGCAATCGATGGATGCGAAGGAGTTTTCCACACCGCATCACCATTCTATCACGACGTCAAAGATCCTCAGGTCTCTCTCTCTATCTTATTCGCCCATTCTATTGTTATCGAATCTTCCATTTTTGATTGATTTGTGTTTTGTTTTTTTTTTGCAGGCTGAGTTACTAGATCCAGCGGTGAAAGGAACAATCAATGTTCTAAGCTCTTGTTTGAAGACTTCCTCTGTTAAGAGAGTTGTCTTAACCTCATCTATAGCAGCTGTTGCTTTTAATGGAATGCCTCGAACACCTGAAACCATAGTTGATGAGTCTTGGTTCGCCGATCCTGAATATTGCAGAGCTTCCAAGGTAAATCAAGATAACCTAGGCTTGCGTGAGCTTGAAGTTATCACTCTGTTTTTGCTGAAACACTCTGTTATTCTTTTCAAAAGCTATGGTATGTACTCTCGAAGACCTTAGCTGAAAACGCAGCGTGGAAATTCGCGAAAGAGAACGACTTACAATTGGTTTCGATAAATCCAGCAATGGTGATTGGTCCTCTCTTACAGCCAACGCTTAATACAAGTGCTGCTGCAGTGCTAAGCTTGATCAAAGGTTAAGAAGAAAAAAACAGAGCATTGGTTTGATATTCAAAAACACTTTTCAAGAGATGTTTTTGAAGAACATTGATTTACATTTTCAGGAGCACAAACGTTTCCTAATGCGACATTCGGGTGGGTAAACGTTAAGGATGTAGCGAACGCCCATATTCAAGCGTTTGAGAATCCAACTGCTAATGGAAGATACTGTTTAGTGGAGAGAGTTGCTCATTACTCTGAAGTTGTTAACATTTTGCATGATCTTTACCCTGATTTTCAACTCCCTGAGAAGTAAGTATATTTTCTTATGTCAGAAACAGAGCAAAAAACAGAGTCTCTCTGTTTCCTTAGAAATTGTTATTTAAAACTTAAAAAGTGAGATTTTGAAATTAATATATTGAAATCTTTTTGCAGGTGTGCAGATGAAAAGATATATATTCCGACATATAAAGTGTCAAAAGAGAAAGCAGAGTCTCTTGGGGTTGAGTTTGTGCCATTGGAGGTTAGCATTAAAGAGACTGTAGAGAGTTTGAGAGACAAAGGGTTCATCAGATTCTGAGTTTCATCCCATAAAAACTCATTCCAGAACCGGACTTGGATCTGATTGAGTTTTATTCCCATGTTTCTTTTATTTATTTATTTGTTTGTGGTTATTTTTCTTTAATTCAAATATGGAGTGTGTTGCCTATGATAATGTGAACATTCTTTCATCATTTTGGACTGATGAAATTAAACTATTTTTCTCATTGGAATTTGTATTTGCAGGAAGTTTCCTTTTTGAAGTGGTAGCAATATTATACCAAATAGTCAAATTTATTACCTTTATCTTTTGCTTTTAGTCTTAGCAAAACTTATTAGGTCTAGATATATTTATTTATTTTTATTTGAAGTAGTAGTTTTTTTTTTTTGCTAAACAAATTTGAAGTAGTAGTTGACATTTTTTTAGACTCGTACCACTCACTATTTTTTTTATGAATTGTTAGAGTTGCGATAATTGTTAAAAAAAAATCATTCAAATGGAATTGACTCATGTTTGCTGGAAAAAGGTAAATTATAGTTTACGTATGTCTAGTAGTTGGGTTTGATTAAAGAAAAGAAATTATAAATGTACTAAAAATTCTCTTTTGCACACCAACATGTTGATAATATTTTACTCACATCAAAAGCTAATTTGGTGTATTGCCTAACTAGTGATGGAGTCTATGTCAAGTTGTCAACCACTGGTATTTGCATCATTATCACCTTTGCTCTAGCTCTACACAAACGTTATGATTATTGATAAGTAACGTTTATGAAGTGATAAAATAGTAAAAGACTTGAAATATATACCGAATGAAACACTAAAATTACTATAAAAAAGTTTGGGAATTACAGATTTTTAGTCTATGGGATGGTGA
Organism: Kernera saxatilis; assembly: GCA_900406395.1. NCBI lineage: Eukaryota > Viridiplantae > Streptophyta > Magnoliopsida > Brassicales > Brassicaceae > Kernera > Kernera saxatilis. The sequence goes on from OVAY01000484.1 coordinate 50,876, forward strand.
AATTGCTGCTGACTCCAAAACACAAAAGATGACTTTTGAAATGTAAGATTTATTGAACCATATGATAGGATATTTGTGTGTTGCAATGTTCTATAGAAAAGTCCAAAAAGAGGATAATGATTCAGATGATCCAGTTGCTATCATCCTTCACCTCTGATTCATCCGACCATGTTTGCTGCACATGTTCCCACACAAACCCTTCATTGTCCTGCAGATTTCAATACATTTTCATTCCTCAAGAAACTGAATCTACTCTTATACATGTTTATACTACTAATAACTTCTTAATCATCTCTTACCTTTGAGGTGAATTTGACAGTTGTTGTGCAGCATTTCCTTTCATTCCCTGCGACATCCACAATCAGATGTCAACGATTACCGGAACAGAATTGGTTAATTAATTTGGAGTTCGTGTAAGTGTAACATATTAAGACTTTAATTACCAGTTTGTTCCCATTTATCAAGCTTTACTATCCAAGTCCCAGGAGTAGTGTCTGTTGCCAGAACCTGATCTGTCCAAACCCGAAACTTCATGTCTTTTTTGTCTCCATGGTACTTCCCAAGCTCATCAATGGTGTCTCTAAGAGACTTTTCAGAGCCAGATGGATGCACAAAGACACCAGCAGGGTGCTGAAATGGTTTGACAATGGACAAAAAAGGTCATTAGTTCTCTTTGATAGAGTAAGATTTTCAGATAAAGAAGGAAAACAATGTTATACTCACACATGAAGCTTTGAGGCTTGCTGTGTATGCCTCACAGTTCTCAATTTCACCTCGTCTCCATCTCTCATAGAACAAGAAAAACTTCACAACCTCATGACCGGGGTTCACATTATCCGCCTTGCACTCTAAGAAGTCAGAAACATCTCTTGGAGAAAGGTTTGAACCGAGCTTAAAATGACCAATGGCTTGTATAATCCCACCCGCACACCTCTCACTCGCGTGGATTATGTTTGAATTGTCTTTCGCATTTTCAGCATACCACTCCAACAACTCCTCTTGAGCATTGCTTACCTGTGAAAATCAAAGAAGATTTTAAAACACGGAAAATCGAAAAAGCAAAAGGGAGATTTCAGATGGTGAAACTAACCAAGACACCATAAACATTAGGAATGGTAAATAGTTCAGTATCGTTTCCAGAATCTCCACAAGCAAGAGTATTAACAGGGAGCTTTCCTTCAGTCTTGAGCTTCTTCAGAAGATAAGCAAGAGCTTGTCCTTTTCCTCCACCTTGTGGTATAACATCCAAAGCTTTTCCTCCACTGAAAATTATTTTGATATCCAACTGAAAATAGCACCAAAAACCAATAGCCATCAATATAACAAGTTGTAAACTAAACAAACAAGATCACAAGATAACCAGTCTTACCCCGCGTTTCTCCAACCGCTGATATAGCTCCTTGGTCACTGCCTGAGCCTTACTCTTGTCAATGGTAAAGCTAAGCTTGTGTGGCTTTTGTTCAGTTTCTGCCTGCAAGCATTGATCAAAACCTGGTCATATAAAATCATTGTTAGGTAGAGAGACTTTGTTTGTGTTAAGCAAGAAAAGTACCTGAAGAGTTAACTCAGTGAACCTGCTGGTTTCTTCTTCGACGATTCCTCGGTCCCATTTATTGTTCATGATTTCAACCCAATTATTATCAGGCACCATTGAGTTACCATATGCAATCTCAGTTCCTACAGAGGTAATGATAACATCAGGAGTTAACAATGGTCTCTCTTTCCTCAGTTTTCTGTACATTGTCTTTGCTCTTCCGGTTGAGAAAACGAGAAGAGAGTCATGGCGATAAGCGTCTTCCCACAATGAATTGAACCTCAATAGAGAGAGATTCTCAGGATCATTATGATGATCAACCTGCAAAATACACACAAAAAAACATCTACACATCAATGAACAAAGGAATCGGAGATTTGGTGCAAAAACAAAGTCTGTTAATGGCGTTTTTTTTACCATTGTATCATCAAGATCCGAGACTATCATGAGACGAGGAGGAGATGTTAACCGCTCCATGATTTACAAAACCAGCGTCCTGGAGATTGCATTAGCGGGAAAATCGTTTAGAAATTGATTAGATCATGAAGACACGATCTCAAATCGAACGCAACGAGACGATTGGATCATTTGGGTTTCGATTACCTAAACATCATCACAATACGTTTTCGATTCCTAATCTAAAGACTTTTACGATTAGATCACTTGGGTGAATGTTGTGAGGGAGATTTTTGGGATCGAAGACAAACCTGAGGAATGCGAAAGGCAAAAGATTGGTGTTCGTAAGAGGAGAATCGAATCGAGTCGAAGAAGCTTTGTTGCTTGTGAGATGAATTTGAGAGAGCAAAGAGTGATGAGCGCAGAGCGGGGAAGAACAAGTCAACCTTTTCCTATATTTCATTTAAAATTTATTTCCACGGAATATTATTTTGTAGTATTAGTATCTCTTTCTTTTCCACGTTCGCCTACGTATTTACTTAATAAAATAATGTTTAATAAAATTTTATTTCTTTTTCCAAGTGAAACCAAACAGAGGGTAGCTCTTATTTCTTTGTTGTGAGTTTTTTTTATAAGTTTAGATTCAAGATATACTCGGTTTTTCACTTTTGTATTTTAATTCACTTGGATTTGTAATTTTTTTTTTTTTGGAATAATCTTGTAGCTATGTTTGGGTAGAACATGCTTTAAAATATAAGTTCGAAGAAAATTTAAGTTAGATTCAATTATATGCGAGTTTTACAGGTTTTTGATTGAGCTAGGTCGGGGTAATCTAATTGATATCCGTAATACATATACAGTAGAACCTCTATAAATTAATACTCGATAAATTAATAAACATGATAAATTAATAAATTTTGCCGGTCCCGAGTTGGGTCAGTGTAAAAATTAACAAGATTCGATAAGATAATAAGATAATAATTTTTTAGAAATTCCTATGTACATATATGGTCCCAATAATATTATAAATTAATAATTATAAATCTTAGGTATACAAAATATAACTCAAAATGAAAATAAAATTGAAATATTAACATAATATTGAATATGTAAATAACAAAATATAAAGAAATTGAAATAAAAGAAAACTCTAGAAAAATATAAACTTAAAAGTAAATTTCATATTTGAAGTAAAGAAAAATTTTGAAATTTATGGTTTAAGAACAAAATTTCTATAAATTAATACCTCTTTAAATTAATAAAATTTTGTGGTTCCAACATTATTAATTTATAGAGGTTTTACTGTACTTACAAAAAAAAAAGTCTAAGACTAAGGCCTAATCGATATATGCACGAAGTCTAAACCTATCCTTATACAACACAATATCACAAATACGGTCCAATACTGACTCTATAATTCATTTATTCTAATATCAATTATCAACAAACAACAAAAACAAGTATCACGTATCAACCAGTAATAATTTTGGTTATCATTGCTTTTTACTAGTTAGCATTAGTTATTGTACCAAACCCATCCATGATCCGTTAATAAAAAATATCAAAATCATCACATTTTCAAATTTCTCGTTATATATGATGTAGCACTAGCTATAATTAAAGCTTTAAATCTCAACCCAAAACGGTATTTTTTTTCTTCTTAGTATAATCAGTTGAAATAGAAGAATCTTAATCCTCAATACAAAGTGGAACACTTCTTTGTCTCTTGAGTGGATCTATTCACACATTTAAAACATATATACATACATACACGTGTTAAACGATGAGTGGCCCTAGTACAAAAAAAAAAAAAAGAATTTGGGAACTCCATTAAAGGAGAAGAAAGAAACCTCCATTAAATTGCACGTCTCTCTCTTCTTCACCGACCCCATTAAATACACACAACAATAAGAAGAGACATTCATACCAAATTCATCATCACCTCTTTTACCCAACCAAATCATAACCACACAAAAATTAATAAACGCAAATTAAATCAAAACTCGATCACATTTATATACATTCACTTGCTCTCTAGTCTCCACACAAAGAAGCAAACCAGAAGTTGTAAGCCTCTAACCACCAAATCAAATGGCTTCTCCATCATCACCAACAACTCTCAAGAACCAAAGATTCTTCACTTCTTTTCCTCAGAATATCTTCAAAACCAAACCCAAAACCCTAATCTTGACAAAAAAGATCAAGACTTGTTCCATCATTTGCTCATCTTCTTGCACAAGCATAAGTTCTTCAACAACTCAACAGAAGCAAGCGCTTGTTTCAGACAACAACCGAGAAGAAGAAGCGCTAGTAAAAGAACAAGAAGCAGAACTCGAAGAAGAGGTGAGTCTTCGAGAAATTTGGAGAGAAGTACAAGGTTGCAATAACTGGGAAGGACTACTAGATCCAATGAACAACCATCTTCGAAGAGAAATCATACGTTATGGAGAATTTGCTCAAGCTTGCTACGACTCGTTCGACTTCGATCCACACTCTAAATACTGCGGCTCTTGCAAATACCATCCTTCCGATTTCTTTTCAAACGTTGACCTAAATCTTCACAAGGGCTATACCATCACACGTTACCTCTACGCAACTTCTAACATCAACCTCCCAAACTTCTTCCAAAGATCAAAACTCAGCTCGATTTGGAGCCAACACGCGAACTGGATGGGTTACGTTGCTGTAGCTACGGACGAAGAAGAGGTGGCTCGGCTCGGGAGACGTGACATAGTCATCGCTTGGAGAGGCACAGTCACTTATCTCGAATGGATCTATGACTTGAAAGATATTCTTCGTTCAGCTAACTTTGGTGACGACCCTTTGATCAAGATTGAATTAGGGTTTTATGACTTGTACACCAAGAAAGAAGATTCTTGCAAATTCTCTTCCTTCTCGGCTCGCGAACAGGTTTTAGCCGAAGTCAAACGGCTTCTTGAGTACTACGGTACGGGAGAAGAAGGTCACGAGATAAGCATCACCGTGACAGGTCACAGTCTCGGCGCAGCTCTTGCTTTGGTCAGTGCTTATGATATCGCGGAGCTAAACTTGAATCACATACCGGAAAACGACTGTAAAGTTCCCATAAGTGTGTTCTCCTTCTCGGGACCTCGAGTAGGTAACTTGAGGTTCAAGGAACGATGCGAAGAACTAGGGATTAAAGTCATGAGAGTGGTAAACGTGCACGACAAGGTACCTTCCGTTCCAGGGATATTCACAAACGAGAAGTTTCAGTTTCAAAAGTATATCGAAGAAACAACATCATTCCCATGGAGCTACGCGCATGTAGGCGTCGAGCTTGCCTTGGACCACAAGAAAAGCCCGTTTCTGAAACAGACTAAGGATTTGGGCTGCGCACACAACCTAGAAGCTTTGCTTCATTTAGTGGATGGTTACCATGGGAAAGAAGAAGATAAATTTTGTTTGGTGACAAAGAGAGACATAGCTTTAGTGAACAAGAGTTGTGATTTCTTGAGAAGTGACTATCACGTGCCGCCTTGTTGGAGACAAGACGAGAACAAAGGGATGGTCAAGAACGGAGATGGACGGTGGGTTTTGCCGGACCGGCCACGGCTCGAGCCTCACCAACCGGAGGATATTGCACATCATCTTCAACAAGTTCTTCGGAAGTTTAACGACGGTGATCCTAAACCCACCACAACGACTTAGTCAAAATTAATAAATTGAATAATTAATCATATGGTAAGGACAGGCTTTGTTTGGAATTTTGTGAATGTTCAAGGGTCAAATTGTAAATACAGCACTCGAATCTGTCTGTTTTGTTTGCATCACATTCACAATTTGAATGTGTGGGTCAGGCGTATAATAAATTGAATATGTTAATTAATTACGTCTTAAATAACACTTCCATAACTATGAAAGGCCATCACCATCGCCGATTCGAGACTTTAATTCTCTCTATTAAAAGGACATGATTAGCTAGAATATGTATACTTATGTGGTTTAGGAGAGAACCAATGTCAACCATCACCGGATATGAATTAACCGGTAAATCCATACAAGTAAGGTGGAAGAAAAGTGGACCACAACAAAGTGCATGCTTAGAGGGTATTCGAGTGGCTTGACCACTCAAAGTAAAAAATAAAAAAAATCTTGATGATAAATCTCTGTTTTCCCCACAGATGAGTACATGACATAACAACAACAACAACAACGATGTGCGCACGATAGAAATTGAGGGATTCAGATTTGTCATCATGCGCCTCATTAGGCTTTTAAAGGTCCAGAAACCAGAGAGTGACTACAATATAGCTAAGGTAGATTTGATTCTGTGAAAAACTAGAGAATGGTTTTTAGACTGAAACTTTTCTGTTTTTCCTT
>OVAY01000485.1:0-57104 GCA_900406395.1 Kernera saxatilis
TCTAAAAAACGCTCTAAAAACTCTTAGAGTTCTCAATTGATCATGGCCTAAGACAACATTTTTTTTGGAGATGCATCAAAAACCCATTTCCTGTTTTGTGGACTTATCTAAAATACAACATGCCAAAGGTTTGAAGAGTAAGAAGAAACAGTAAACCGGTTTCATTGTATATTCCTAATATATACTACTTCACACAAACGTATGGTAATTAATTAACAAACAGAAAATTACATAAATTCATTTTTGAAAAATGGCCTTAATGTCTTTATGTTGTTTGATCTTCATTGTTTTTCGTTATTCTTTCTTCTTTCTTCTCTTCTATGATAAAACAAAATCTAGAGTTCTAAGATCCTTAACCCTCTAGATTCTTAGTGGTATTTGGTGGAGAAATGCTATACTTCGTCTTTGCCGAAAAATTTGGAGAAAGCTTTTACGGCAACTTTTGACTTGTTCCACTACCAATCTTATTACAATTGGCTTAAGCAGATATAATAAAATGTTCTGTTTTGTCTTTACTGTATTTTCAATGCAAGCGAAGTATAAATTGTTATAGAATAAGTAGAGTGTAGCGATGGTTTATGTGTTTCAAACATCTTTTGGCTGATATATTTTGTCGTTTATATGTCTAAGTATAGCCGAAGAATATTAAACGACAGATAAATTAATCATAATATATAACAACCTCAACGCATACGAATATTTTCCCCGAAAGCTCGGTACTAAAACTCTCAAAGGACCAATTAAGAAAAATTAACTATATATAAATACATAATATGCATACAAACGCACGTATACAATATATCGCCAAAACGGGTCAATTCAATAGTAATCATGTGTTTAAGGCAGTAATTCTAACGCTGATAGTCATTAGATGCAAGTAATCTTTCATACTTAAATTTTTTCATGAATATATGTAAAGATATATTCATATATGCGCGCCGATATACACAAAAAAAGGAGCTATTTCGAAGATTGATTTTCCTACAATTTCATCCAAGCAGATCCGAAACACGATCATGGATTCCACAAAAAAAAAAAACCCGAACAGTAGGAAAAATATATACTACTACAAGGAGAAATTAGAAAGTCAAAACAAGACTAGGAAAGTTACCTAATATATAATATATTTTGATTGATAGGATATGATATTTTTGAATGACGCAGAATCAAATGTTCTAAACCTCCTGAGCCATCATCCACCTCTGCAACCTCAGCTGTCTATGGAACCTCTGTATAAACTCCTCCGCGGCTCTGTCCACGTGGCAGCTATCCATGGTTCCGGCGCTGCTAGCTACGTCAGGAAACACGGCCGCCGCCACGTGTCGGTCCCAGACGGAATCTCGAACCTTAGGGAGTGTGTTGTATCGGATATACGCGTGGCGTTGGCGTTTGTTGATAAGCGGTTTGCGGGACCCGCTACGTCGTCCGCCGCTGACGTGGCATCCGGTGGTGGTGGAGGCGTAGGAACGTCTCGGTGGGGTGCTGCTGCAGCTGAACTCGTACTCCAGCTGGATCGGGACAGGTGAGATGAAGGAGGATCGGACGTCGTTGTGGTCGGAGGGACGGCACGTGATGCGGGAGTGGGAGGTTGATACGGCCTCGTTTAGAGACTTGCGTAGGATCTTGCCACGTTTCGCGAGTAGTTGTGGATCGAGGGTTGTGAGGAGTTTGTGACGTGAGGCGTCTGAGACCTTCTGGATGGTGAAGAGGATTAGCTTTGCGAGGCTTGAGAGCTTCTTCGTCGTCACTGTTGAACAAACCTCCATTTCGTGTGTTTGCATATGTGTGTGTGAGAGAGAGAGAGAGAGGGTTTGGCTTTAGGGTTGGAGAGATGGGATTTAAAGAAAATAAAGTGGGATTAATGAAGAAACTGATGATGGTCTTTTATAACGGAAACATTATATTTATTCCGCTATAGGAGTTTTATTATAAATTTATTTCAAGTTAGGAAAAAAGAAGTCGATGGGTCCAAAATAGTTTTATCTCGACCGTTAAAAACATTATGGATTTTATTAGAGGACTCTTCTAGTTTGCGTCTCCCACCATGGTATCAAGACGATTAATGTGTTATACTTATTAAATTTGATATTTGAAAATCATATTTACGAGAATTTAAAATTTTGTGTCAATCAGTTCAAATTTTTCATTTTTTTATCAAAATATTGTGTTATCCAAAATTAAAGATCTATATAACTTTTGTAAATTAAAATATCTATAATGAATTTTGATGGATTTTCATGTGTAAAATATAAAAACCAAAATAGAAACCAGCTATAAACCCGAAAATTGGTAATACACACACGAACATATGAAATTGATTTTAATTTATTACTCTAATAATCCCTCGTAAAATATAAATTATTAAACTCGTAAATTTATCGTAAATCTAACAACATGTTGGACCATTGGAGCAAATATCTGGTAAATACAGATACTGATACTGAAGATTGATCTAACCATCAACAAAAGCGAATCGATTACTTAGAAAATAAATTTACATTTAAATTTAAACAATATTTAAATAGTGCAATGATAACAGCTGCATTATACAAATTTTATTTGAACCGTGTCTGTCTTTATGGATTTTAATATTTGGTTACCTTTTCTTTTCTTTTCTATGTCTTTACTTTAATTAAATTTCTTTGTCAGGTAGAAAAATAAAGAAAAGAGGGATATATTAAACTAACTTTTTTTTGGTTATGTAATTGTATTAGTCTCTCGAAGTTGTTCGCATATGCAAAAAGTGTAATACGGGTAGGGATCCATTGGTTATATATTGTTTTATTGTTTAATCAGAAAAGTTGATTTTGATTGCTTTATCGAAAGAGTTAAAATCTTATCGAGAGATTGTTAAATTAATACTTTAGTTGTGGAAAAGAAAATCATGAACTGTTTTCTTCCAAACTTGGATGTCTCAGGCTCCCAAGTTTCGTATAGATACTTCGATGGTCGACACTGTTTTATATTAGGGAATATAATATATTAATATTTGGGATATTTTCGTTCCGGAAATTCTGAACTTTAGTTAATAAGATTAAAAAGTATTTATAATATAACGATTTATTGTTGGTTGTGGAGAATTAATAACATTCGTTTTATTGATGACTCGAAAAACCGATATTCCAATTCCCCTTCGAAGAAATATATATTTGCAAAAATTATAAATTTTCCTAAGTAAGAAATATATATTTGCGAAAATTATAAATTTTCCAATATTGTACTGCAATTTCAAAATTAAGTAAAAAACATATTTTCGAAAGTAAAAACTAAAAAGGCAATAACCATAACAAATTGAGTTTAATCTAAAAGTTCGTTTTTTACAGAAATAGGGCAAACGATGTTTTTTCCTTCTTTGAGTTGATATACCAAAAACAGTATATGGAAATTTATGTTCCTCAAGAATCAAGTAAAAAACTTGAACAGATGAATAATGATGACACTTTTTACCTGACTGGATGTGTTAAATAGTGTAATTTTGTTGACTCTTACCAATAAACCCTCACGTAAAGTTGAAAATTAACCTTTTTCGTTTCTTTTCACTTTCCCATGAAATTACTTGTTCGAATTCTATTATCATATTATTATCAAAATTATTTATCGCCATTTCTGTTATAATAATAACGAGATAATTATTACGCCTAGAAGAGTGTCAATGAGCTGGAGATATAAAAGTTCACATTATCCAACCTAAAATTAGGCCTATATATTGTAAATATTCAGGCATTGTTCAGCAATGAGTGCTTAATAATTTGCACAAAATATTGTCATGATTAGTTACTACAATTTTTTCTTTTTTTCTAAATAAAATAATGCATTTTAAGGTTTAGGCAATTTATGGGTTGTGGACTATGATGGATATGTTCAAATGAAAGAAAACGGGTCCTACTGTAAGGGAAAAAAACAAAGTAAGAGAACCCTTTTTAACATTTTCCAATTTGGCACCTTCTCAAGCAAGGCTTAAGAATATCTTATATAAATATAATATTAAGAGATGATTGATATTTACCTTATTATATAAATATAATATTAAGAGATGAACGATTATCGAACGGGTCTGATCTATATTAGGATGATAGGCTGTCACTTTCTTTTCCATGTAGAATTTTCTGAGTTCATATATAAACTTTTCTCATGGATTTATAATGTTCTTACTTCTTTGTAGATCCAACTCTAGTTTCTGCTGCTTCATAATTGCGTTAGTAATCCATTTTGCCTTGTGTTCTAATTTTCCCTGTATTTTATCTATCAAATATGCAGATCATGTATAAGATTTATAATCCATTCTTCCTCTTTCATTCTTAAAAAAATTTGCTGTATTTAGATATCAGCAGAGTTAGGTGTTCTCACCCTTCCGTAAGCCATTAAGCATCAAAATTGTTTAGGAATTAAGCTCAAAGATAATCAATCTAGTTTAATTTGAAGAGTTTGGTAGGTCTAGATATTTCAATGGTAATATCTCTAGACACTACTTTCACCAATATATGTCTTAAATAAGGAATGTTTGGTGGTGTTTGAAAAAGGCCATATATATAATTATATCATGGCTAAAGAGTCTAATTCAAAGTGAAAACCTAATACGTGACTTTAATTTGTTTGATAGAACATCTTTACACATTAAAAATAGCGGAGTATATATTGGTCTCCATTGAATTCATTTTTACAAGCCTGTTAATTGTGATACGAGATCTGCGGACTGTGCTTGGTTCTAATATTATTTTATAATTGTCATATCCACTGTCCATTTCTTTCAGTTTAATTTTTGTCAGTGAACCTCCTCCTCGTCTTATGGTCGATTTGTTACAGGGAAACCACAAAAACGTCTTCAAATCACTCTGCAAGTTACCAAGTTGTTTCTTTCGTGGTTTGTTCACACTTGCACGGCTTTTTTAATTATTTCCTGACAGATCATAGATGATAGTATATTTTAGAATCACTTTGGGTTAAGCATCCTACATTCAAGTTTCTTAATAAATAAATTAGAAAAAAAAACTTCTAGAAAACAAATACACTTTGAGGATATTGATAGTTAAATCAATTTTTATCAGATTTTCCTACATACACATATAATTTTATAATCCAAGGTAATATTAAAACGGGATACAGTCCACCCATGCAAATTGTATGCCAATCCGTGAACTTGATTATTTAAGAATAAATAAATAATTAACCCGCTTTGACATCCTTAATAAATGCGTATTGTTTAGTCGTCCAAGAGTCTAATATAGTCTATAGTTTATTCTTTATTGGTACTTACGCAACACTAATTCGTATTGAACTATTTAGGTTAAATAAACTGGTAATAGCAAAAGAAATATGAAAAATAATCTAAGTAAACACATGATCAGCGGTTGGTGAGTTCATATACATACCGGATAATACGCAAATTTATTCAATAATCCACAAGCACTTCCGGTGGCCAACATTATCCTTTTCTATTTTAATTAACAAAAGATTGGTTATAATTTCACTTTGAGTTTATTTATTTGTAAGGTTGCTGTAGACTTTGGGTTAGCTAATGATGACTAAACGATATAGGATCCCTACTTTGCTACTATAATTTTAATGGCTCGTAATTTCTATATTAGTGGAGTATCTTTGTAGTGTCGGATAGTGGGACTGGAAAGTTTTAGTTTGGAAAGAAATGGAAATTACAATATAATATAAACAGTTAGTTTAATTTATTGCTCCAAGAATTAGAAAAAACTTGGTTTTTTTATCACCCTCATGAAAAAGGAAACAGACATCAATTTTGTGGTATAACCTTCGTTTATCAGGCTTGTTATGTTAGGAACAATGGTTCCTCTATTAGTCAATAATGATCCAAAGAAATACAAGAACCCAAAATTGTTTGACATTTTGGGTTTTTACTAAGAGTGGAAAAATATTTGGGATCGATGGTCTGATACATGATCCAATCCATTCCAAAAAATTAGGATATCTAGAATTTTGTGTATGTGCATGGTTGGTGTTTTTTTGTTTTTAATATATGAATGTTAATTTTCATTAAAATGAAGAGGGTTTGTAACTTATGGGTTTCACAAAGAGATTTGGACCATGCATTGTGATTGGACCTTAGTTTTGGGCTTCTAGGTTTATTAGGCTGTACTAAATTAGTTTATCAGAGAACAGAAGGGTAAAATTGTAATTATAATCTCCATTACACGCTTGACTCTGAGCATAAATAAATTGCTTCTTGCCCCCACGTCGATAACCATTGCACCGAAGCAACTGCGAATCATCAAATGGGATCAGAAACGGCGGCGTTTAAGTGGGAGGCCAAACAAGCCGCTCAAGTCAACGGCGTCACGGCGGAGCAAGTCTGGTCTGTCGTTTCGGACTTCTGCAACATCCACGAGTGGTTCCCAACTGTTGACACGTGTCACCGGGTCGAAGGAACCGATGGTCAGCCGGGTCTGGTCCGCTACTGCGCCTCCACCAAAACCAAGGAAGAAGAAACCACTTGGGCTAAAGAGCGTTTGGTCATGATCGATCCAATCGGACGGTGTTTGAGCTATGAGATCCTCGAGAACAACGTGGGGTTCAGATCTTACGTGGCGACGGTCAAAGTAATGCCAGTGGACGGTGGAGATGAAGCGGACGGTGGAAAAGTGTGTCGAATCGAGTGGTCGTTTGTGTCCGATCCTGTGGATGGGTGGAAGAAGGAAGACCTTGAATCCTACGTGGCTTTTTGTCTTAAACATATGGCCTATAAAATGGAAATGAATCTGTAAAATCCTTGTTTGTTTTTCTTGATAAAAAAAAAACATGTATGTGAAAGCTCTTTTGTTTTTGTTTTTTTTTAACCTTGTAACTCTGGCTGGTGGGTTTCGTGTTAAAAAGTGAAAATAAAAAATACATGTGGCTTGGTGCGTTCTATGATTCTATGGGACTTCATGGTTTTTTTCTTTTCTTAATTTTGAGTATTTACAGATAAATAGGGAAGAATGTCATTTTATTTCTGATCAATAATAGAACAAGCCAGTTTTTTTTACAATTTTTTTATGATAAGTAGTTCGATAACTTTCATCCATTACATTTTAGCTTTGATTTTTTTCCGTTCAGAACAGCTTCTTTTTTTTGGATAAAAGAACAGCTGGTTTTTAAACAATAAAAGATATTTAGAAAAATATTCTAAAAGAATATTAACCACACAAAAATATTCTAAAAGGATATTAACAGCACAGAAATATTATCTTTTGAAAAAATTTATTGGAAAAAACGGCATTAATTACAAGCGTTAACGAAAAGAATCAATAGCTTTAGCCTTTAAGAATTTATGAGTCTCGGGAATGGATTCCTCGGTTACGTGGTGGAAATCGCCATATGTCAGTGTTTTGCCTTGTTGGGTTTTAATGAGTCCACGAGCTTATTTTGATTTGTCTTGGGCCAATGTACTCGTTAATACTTTTGTGAAATAAATAACCATCAACCACGAATAGTTCTTTTTCTTCTTGTTGAAATTCAAAATGATAGAATTAACAAAAATAGGATATTTATAAAGAAAATTAGCAAAAGAGTTTAAAAGAATAATGAATGAAGATGACAAGACAAAACATAGTGAACAGTGTCCACCGACCTTTTTAAGCATTCAATTAGTAGTGCTAACACAAATGAGTTTCTCCAAAACTAAACTTAACCCATATAATTTCATGCCAACTCAAGAGTGAGATTGTCTATAAATTTTAAAGTGCTAGTTACTAATTGAAGAATGCTATGTAGTGGACAAATTAAGTTTAAAAAAAAAAAAGATTCAGCTAATAGAGAATGGTTTTCCTTTTGTTCACGAAGAGAATGGTTTGAAGTAAGTATTCCAGTTTTAGTCTTTTAGAAAGAAGAAAAATGATTTTTCCATACCAAAAAAGGGGAAACCCACGTAACATTGCATAAGCTAACAGGCTAACACAAACAAAAGGACAAGAAGATAAAATAAAACCTTTCAAAATTAGAGATGATAGTCATTTTCCGGACTATATAACTAAATAGTACAAATTAACTAAGAGTTAAGAGTATATATAAATATATCTCTGGAAAAAAGGGTCTCTGTGTTTTGATAATTAATGAAAAACTGGAAAACAAAAAATCAGATAAAAGACCAGTTGAGAAACATGAAGCAGATACAGTGAGGATCTTCGTCGTCGTTCAACACTTTCCATGCAACAGCCTTCTCGTACGTTACTGCTCTTCCCATGCTCGACATGCATATTCCTCCATCAATACACATAAACCCCTGCAAATTCATTATTGTTAATTACGACCCCATATTTATGATTTCATCACCGTTGCACAAATTTTCAAATTATAATCTTCTGCATAACTCGGTTTAACGTACCTGTTGCATGATCTGAGGGAAGTCGGAGCATAACGTCTTCTTCCCGTTGTTGTCGAAGATCTTCTCGAGAGTGATATCTTGAAGTGACACCAACGTCGTCTCTAGCATGTCTAAACCGGCCTGGTTTGCAAATGTGAATACGGGCGGTAAGGCCTGCAATGATCAAACCAGTCCACTTTCCTCGTTAGAAAACTTATAATTTTCAAAATTATAATTGATATCAACATATCCGTAGGTGCAAATCATGTTTCAAAGTTTTTTAGTGCCTACACCACCTAAACATCCATTAAAAATTTTAGTGCTTTGTATTTATATATATATATTTATGGATACACCATCTTTTACAATTTTTTAATATACAAATTTGAAAAAGTTATATTTGTAAATATAGTTTATAAGGACCTAGATCGATATGTCAACCGTCTAAGATCCAAATAAGGATACGGATTTTCATGTCGTAAGTATAATATTATATGATGCATGCAAATGCGAATGCGAATGGAACAAAGCAAAGAGAAAAGGTACCTTAAGGGAACAACACATGACGGCGTCAGGATGGTGCCAAAGAGACTTGAGAAGATCGGTTCCATTAGGTTTAAGTAGTTCAACGCCGAGGTAACATCTATACGAGTGAGATATCCAACGAGCGAGCGTGTGAGCTTCGGGTGATGCGGGTGGAGGACGCAGGCCGCCGCTTAGCTGATGAGAAGAAGGAGATAGAGCAAGCGCGACCCGTTGGACAGACGCGATCACACTTCTCACATACTGTCTAGCCATTGATGCTACGTTCTCTTGCATATGCATCTCAAACGCTAGCTGAAACGCTATTGTCATCACTGACTTTGAGTTCCCTCTGCTTCCACACGAATCTCCGGCTGTTCTGTTCCCAACGTCTAGAGCCGACGCTAGGTCTAGCGTTCGGTTAGGACTCAACCCCTCCTATATATAATTGTGTTTATTTCGATTAGTATTTGATTTTTATTGACTGTAATTGTAATATGGATTGAACTCACTGATTTGGAATCGAGAGGAATAATGCGGAAGCCGGAAGGAATGATCGGGGCATCATCAGAGAAAGAGGCGTCAATTGGTGCAAAGATAAGCTCTGCGCATGACTCAACTGCGTTCTCATCCACCCCACTGCACATCTAAATCATCAAACCATAAAAATTATATTAGAATTATAAGAATAATTCGTTTATCAAAAAAAAAAATTATAAGAATAATTAGTTGCAATGATATGAATCACTAAGAAGCAGAGACTTAGGTCTCTTCACTTGTTTGTTTGAATTAGTCTTTGCGTTTATTTTACGTTTTCATGTTAAAATAGTGTATTTTCCCAGATGACATCACAACTTTTGATATCTTAAACTAAAAATTTAAAATTCTAAACTTTGATGCCAATTAAATGTAACTTACACTTAATTTGCCAAAATAATTTATCGAAAATTAATGAAAAATTTCTTTCTGAAGGTATGACTTGTTTTATTAAGTCCCACATGTAGGCATAAACGGAAACGCAAAATTTGACGTTTGAAACAGTAAGGTCTTACTTGCAGAAGGAAGATATCGGCAGGCATCATCATGTCTTCTTGGTAATGCCCCAAGCTCTCAAGCTTAATCACTTCCATGAACTGCAAAAAACAGAGAAGCACAAGTTTTATGTTTTTTTTTTTTCGTTTCACAAGTAAAACGTCGTTTGATTGATTTGATTTTAAGGATCTCTTAGTAACTTACCTCTTCATTCTCTATAGTGTGAGCTAGAGGAAGAATGACTTGACCGCCGAAGCTCCCTGGGCGAGGAATTGGTAAACTACAAGGCCCTGCTTTGATGGCTGCAGCCGAATACGCATCAATGCTATTGTCAGCCCATTCTTGCCTATGTTCCCTCAAGAACCGCAAAAGAATCGAGGGTGGAACATTCTACACAAACAAAAATATCCTTAATGACAGATCCGAAAGAAGGAAATTGAGAATCTCAGCTTTGAGATTTGTTGAGCTTAATTAATTACTTGTAATAACATGGAAGCTTTGGCACATAGAACCGCGCTAGGCATAGAAGTGAAGCCATTAGCAAATGGGAGACTTGATGTCATCATCATCTTTGTGGGAGAGGAGTTGACAAGAAGAGTAACATCATCTACACCATCGCTCTCTAGCATCGACCATCCTTCATCGCTGAACCCATTGACTGCTTCGTTGAATCCTCTGACATTAATTATAAGAAACAATTTAGGTTTTTAGAAGACATGCATGTTTTTAAAGTGTTTTTGAAGGTGACGATAAATGTGAGAAGCTTTTAATTACTTGCTGAGTCTTTGGCTAAGTGCTCTAAGAGCCGCTGGTCTTCTTCCCCAACCGGATACGTTAGGTTGTGAAATCTCTTGAGAAATTTGTCTCAAATAGCGTAGAGCCTATAAACAGCATGAAGACACCATAAGTTCTTATATATTGTTTTTTTTTTCAAGAATAAGGTTGCGATTAATTCCAAGCACTAAGTGGTTTAGGCATCTTACGGCCATGGTGGTTCTTTGGGCGAGTAACGTTGACGACTCATAAAGAGAACGAAGAACTTCTGGCACACTCCATGGCTACAAAAGAGTTCAACCAAGCTTACTGAGTATTATTAGAAAACCAAAACTTATATAATAAGAAGAAATGAAGATTGAAAATACTGAAAGAAATAAAAATGAAGTGTAGAAACAAAGGAAACACTTCACTTTCAGACCCAAGAACTAGGTTTCTTGTGTAAGAAGACAAATTTAATTAAATCGAAGAAATTAATGCTAGAACTAGGGAATGCTTTGTACCTCAAGATCGAAATGATCGACAATGTGAAGAATGGATCCACCTCCTTCACAGGGTCTAATGAGATAGCCACTTGGTAAAATCTCTGCTCTAACGAAATGAGGAGATGGAGGCATACTTGGCCCGTTTTGTGTATTGTTCAACGACCGTTCGCATATCTGCACGGATTAATTCAGTTTCATCGGTTGATCGAAAGAGAAACAAAATACCAATGTTAAGAGAATAATTAAGGATGATTTCATATGTACATACCACCAGGCTCCCGTCTTCCATTACAGATGTGTAACGTAGCATCCAGAAGTCACGAGCTGGTGCCAATGTTGTCGGCGCATAGAGCTTTCATAAGAAGGAAAGAAAAGAAAGAAAAAAAACAGGAAAGTTTAGTTTTGTTCTGATTCGATAATCTGGTTTGTGTTGAAGATGAAATCTTTAGGGTTCTTGATCATCATTCATCAATACCTGCATGTAGATTAGTTCGAGGGTTCCACCATTTGCAGTGGAGAGGACGTTAACGATATCGAGAGATCTGCAATCACGCTGCCAACAAGGCCGATCCTTTAGGATCTCGGCGACCTGCAAAAAGGAAACAGAATTGTGATTTATGTTCTTATACTTGGATGATTGATGAGGAAGCAACTGTTAGAAACAAGTGAGACTAGTTACTCTTGTGGGATCAAGACCCACGAGGCCGCAAGCACGAGCTGCGATTCCCGTGCATCCGTGAGAAATAGCAACGATTCCAATGGAATCCGGACCAGGCTGCAGATGAAATTAGTCAGTAAGGAAGTGAAGTGAAGTTGATTGAGTCATAGTAAGAAGAAGACAAGCTAGAGTTATGTGAATTACCTTCATCCCAGGCATTTGGACCCACTCGACGGCGGTTCCAGTGGCCTTTGAAATGAACTCTGTTAAAGTTTCATCCGCGATGGACAACAGTCTGAAGAAGGACACAAGAGATTCATTGATTTAAAACCCGAAACTTCATTAAAAACAAAAAAAATAGAGGTTTTTGATTTTAGCTTACCCAGCAGGACTAGCATCACGAGGCTGGTGTTGAGGGGTCAAGTGGTGCTGACCACTCGTCACCACTGACTCACAGCTCGTATCCGTGGTGGCCAAGTTCCCTTGCTATTCCCCAATCACAGGAAAACCGAGAGAGACGATCAGTTACATAACTTATGCGTCAAGTTTCAGGTGAAAGAATCCAAATTAAGATGAATTTAATATGTATATACAGTACGTTTTGAGGGTGTTGGCGAAAATAGCTGTTCTCGTAAACCAAGTGAGACACTTGCTTTTGCAAGCGGTCATTCTCTTCCATCAAAAGCTTGTTCATCGCCGTTAGCTTACGATTCACAGCTTGAAGCCGTGACGCCTCTTTCCGCTGTTTCTCTCTACACCTGTATAAACTCAGATATAATACCAAGAGTCAACAAATCTCACAAACTAGAGAGTTTCTTGGGTGTCAAGAAACGATGAGAACTAAGAAGAATGACCTGCGGTTCTGGAACCACACTTTGATCTGTTTAGGCTCGATGTTGGAGAGGATAGGGCATTCGCGGATTAGCTGTTGGCGGCGCATAGAGCTCGGTTTAGGACAGTCATTGTAGAGTCTCTCCAGAGCTTCCACTTGTTCAGGAGTGTACCTCACGTACTTCCCGTTGTCAATATTGTGACTATTATTGCTCCCTCCTCCCATCTTTGATCCTCTTTCGATCTCTCTATTTATTCCTCTATTACCAAAAACAAAAAAAAAAATATATATTAAGTTATTAACCCAATTCAAAAGATTATGTATTCTTGAAAGTATGGACTTTTTTGGTATATCTCAAAGAGATTTTTTGATATTCTTAAAAAGATCCGTGTTATTATGTTTCTTAGTGAAATTAGAGATGTACTTAATTATTAAAGTGACACTTGATGATTCTTGAAAAATCTCAAAGATCGAAGACAGATCTTGTTTGAGATTATCCTATGAAAATAGAAAATGATGCAGATTATGAGCTTATTATTTATGATCATGGCTCTTATTATAAACATGACCTTCAAGTAATAATAGATCCTAAAAAAGTTCAAGGGACAGTACAAAAATTGTAACTTTCTTCTGTATATTCCATAGGAACCTAACAAAGATCCAAACTTTTTTCATCTTTAAAGAAAGAAAAGAGAGAGAGAGATAGTAGGATTATTAGATACCGTAGAATTGTTTCTGATCAAGCCGATCTCTGGAAGCAAAGAAAGATATTGAAGTTTCTTGTTCTTGCTGTGAATTTTCACAAACCCTTCTGAGAACAAAATTTTCTCTCTCTAAATGTTCCAAATCCTTTTTTTTTTCTTTCGATCTCTCTCTCTCTCTCTCTCTATAAACAATGGATGAGTAACTTCCTTCGGAAAAACCGGTGAAGCATGCTTCACAATGGGAACTACAGTATTCAAACTTCAGACTCTGCTACAGTTCAACCACTTTCTTCCTCACTCTTTCCCTCTCTCTCTCCCTCTCTAGATAAATCCACAACGTGAAGAGTCAAGATTTGTGAAACTTGTATATAACAATTTGTAGTGGGAAGAGAAAGAGATTGAGAGAGAGAAAAAATCGTTTGTTTATGGGTGGGTGTGCTTTTTTAATTTTTAGTTTAACTTAGGGAATGAATTAAATAGAAATGTGTGTATGAAAAATAAGAGAAGACATGTGTGTCGGGCTGTGTTGAAAAAGAGAGAAGTGAGTACCCTTAATACCAGACAACCACCACTTCTCACTTTTTCCTTTCTTTTTTATTTTTTTTAATTCATTTTCCATTTTCTATTTTGAAGTGTTTCTGATCCTTTTTCTGCCATTTCGTTTGCCCTTTTCTTTCAAATACACTGAAAAAAAAAAACACAGTAATATTTCATAAAATACGTCACATCATCATCATCATATACACAAAACAAGTATTAAATTCAAAACCTTAATCCCATTATTTTCAGTATGGCCATGGCAATAACGAATTTGGTTGCTCCATATGACTTCTTGTGACGCTTCTATTCCAATGGAATGTATGTGGCAGGAGGCGCCGCCCCAACTTCCTTGTAATACAGATTTGGATCATTTTTAGGTTATATACATCTATATAGTCCACAATTTCTAATGTATAGTGTGTTCACTTTTTTCTATAAAAAAAATCTATTTTATCACATTTCTTACAACAATTTCCAAGTTTCTTAAGAAAATTATGCTGCCTAGGCATCTACAAATTAATAGGCTTAGTTGGATGCCTAATCAGTTTAGTGGAAATTTAAACGGTCTAGGACTTCATGATATATATTGACTTGTTAAAATGACTACCAACCATAGGTTTAAATATTCATAAAAAATTATAGTAGTTTCTATGATGAAAATCATTAATTGGTTTTTGAACTCGACATCTTTTCAAATCAATTTAATTTGAAATAATTAGTTTTTATCATCATTAGTTCGTCTTAAAAGATTCAAAACTTAACTGATATTTGAAGTGATTGAAGTTATTGTCATATGTCTTTTTGAAGCTGAAAATAGTTTATAAATTTCAACCTGAACTTTTATAAAACTCTTATTAGATCATATAGATTAAAAGCTAATCGTTTTGAGATCGTGTATATTTTTCGGCAATTCAACTATTTTGGCACGGAGAAAACTATGCATGCGTATACCAATGTTATCAATAAAAACGTTAAGTAAATAAATCCACGTACACTTTTTTTTGTTAATAAATCCAAGTACACTTCCAATTCCAATTTAAAATCATTTTCGGAACAAGTAAGAAATATACCTTATAATAAATAAAAATTCAGATGGTAGTTGAAGAAAGGACAGAATGATGAAAAAGTTGCATGCGTCCTTGATTTCTTGTAACGCAGATAAAATCCCATGTAGTCGTCATCATGATCGTCAATCATCATTCCTGATATAAACTTAGAAACTTTCATAAATATGATTATTGTTGTAAATATCATTCCCTATTTATAATGAAAAATTTAGAACCAGATGAGACATGCATGCAAAATTAAACTACATTGTCCCCTGTGATAAGGCACCCCTGTGATAAGGCACACTATATTCAAGCCCATGAACGATTTTCTCACACCACTCATTATTTCACATCCCCGGTTCCAAATTTTGAGAATATATTCTGCATAAGGATACTGTTATTTTCATAACCGTAGAAACTTGAAATATAATATTTGATAAAACAAATTTAAAGATCTTATATATGATAATATTTGACATGCAAAAATAATTAGTTATTGTTAAGAGACCTAAAGATGTATATGAAGGTTTTCTTGTTATTCCCTTTAATTAGGTCAATCGACCAGCATATATACACAACCTATAAGACCTAGCTTCCAACATCTTTGGAAGGTTACAATATAAAAAGGGCAAATTTATTCATATTTAAGATAAAAAGAAATATATAGTGGATAAACATCCCTAAATATATATTACTATCTTTTTCAAAAAAAAAAAAATATATATATATATTACTATCACTCTTTTTCGGAAATCTGATTCCATCTTTTTTTCAAATATGTTTTATGTTTTATGTTTTTATTGCAAAGATTTAAAATAATTTCCAATATTATACTTAATTTATTAACAAAAAATTCAAGTGATATATTTTTAGTTGAAACTTGAAAGTAAATATAAGTTAAAGTTATATTAAATATTTTTAAAAACAATAGATGTATGAAAAGAGCCAAAAAAATGTTTATAACAAAGCACATACACAATAAAATTCTCATTATTGTAATTTTCTCGAAGTACTCTCTATATATCATATTACAAAATGACTTTCCTCAAGAGTTAATCAGTAGATTTTGGAAAGACACATATTCAAGGGGAATATATATATGATGATGAGGGATAATACTAATCTCGGTGGATGTATCTATCTTCTACTGTATCGTTTTAGTAGGCCAATTAAATATCATACCTATGTTGTCTCGACGATACCAAATCCGATGATGTGATATCCTTGTGGTTCACTTCAAAAACTCCGATCTCTTGATGCAACCTTTTAGAGAAAATTTCCCAAGACTTTTGTAATTATAATTTTTAATTCAAATTTCTTTCGTAATTTTTTTTTATTATTTGATGCTCAATAAGACAGTTTAAATAAATGTTTTATTTAATGATTAGGCCGTTGAAACGTAAATAATTTTAAAAATATTAGAACACCTAAGATTTTGTATCAAATATAGGAATAAAGCACCAAGTTACTGAGTTAGTTGTCACTTATCATAATTTCTCTAATGGGGACTTTTTTTTTCACCTTCGATTGGCATGTGTTATATGTCAACGGTGCTAAAGGACCGTTAGCTTTCTATAAAGAAAACACAACGGGCATATGTATAAATGTGCATATGTATTATTTATAAAAGCCCAGAAGGTGTTGGTCTAGTGGTTGGGCGACCTGGATGAAAGGTGCAACTTTCACATCCCAGGTTCGATTTCCTTTTACGCTGTTATTAACATTTTGTTGGGAAGTCTGTCAGTTAGGCTGAAGGTTCAATTGGTTTATCTGGTAGTCAGAAATACAGACGGTCTGTCTACTCCGGGGCATTAGTCGGAAAACATCCCAAACTCGGGCCAGGCAGTGTGGTGGCCCTTCAGAGAGAAGTCTACTCTGTAGCACTTCGGTGTGTTCCTATCGAAGCTGACCGGAAGCCGATCGGATATAAAAAAAAAAAAAAAAAAAAAAAAAAAAAAATTTTTTAAAAAAAAAAAAAAAAAAAAAAAAAAAAAAAAGTAAAAAACAGTTGGGTTTTAAANAAAGAATAAATAAAGAATATAGTTTTTAAAAACACCTTTCTTAAAGCTTATAGAAAAAATAAAGGTGGTCCCTCTAATAATGAAGTGTAAGCATAAGAGTATAAAGCAAGCAAAGTCCAAAGTTTCCACTAATTTAGTGGACGTAATTTTTTTATATAATATTACTTTTATCTTTATTTCTTTATTTTTTTATTAACGATTACCACAATACTAATAACATCTATCTATGAGAGAATGATATGATATCGAACCTCTGCAATTTTATTAAGTGTTTTTTTTTTTTACATATTAATGAAGTGTATGTATAAATTCGTTTCCTAGTTATATCAAGCGAGTCTACATGATGAAAACACTAACTACATAATAAATTTACTGTAGATATGGCGGGCGTACTAGCTACAGTTTTATTCTCGAATCTAAAATCCACGTCAACATCGTACAATATTAACTATCTAAACTCTACTCTTATTTCATGATAATAAGTTCGATCGAGAAAGCAAATTCTCCGTTTTAACTTAAAACTTTTCTTTTATAATATCTTACTACCAACAAAAATTTTATGACGACCAAGTTTATACCGGTTAATTTTCTTTTCCGACATGAGCTTATTTTGCCATATTGTACACTGGATACTAGTTTGTCTTCGTCTATAGCTTCTATAACCGTATTTTCAAAACGAATTGGCTAAACAAATTATTGAATAATGAATATAACATTTGTTTTGGCAAATAACTACGCAAACCCAATGTTCAGTTGAATTACTCTTTCCCTGTAGAAGAGGACTAGTTGCTCGAAATGTGAAATCACTCTGTGAGATATCTATCTCGTTAATCTATATGATACACCTTCATTTAAAGTTACAAAAAAATGTAGGACTCGATAATTAGAAAATATACAGATAATAACCGAGTGTGATCACTCTATATCAGAGATCTATCTTACGGTAGCCAATCCAATATATAAATATGACGTGGAAATTTGTGTAAATGAGTATATTTATATATAACATGATATTGGGAGTAATTCTTAGAAAACAGAATAAAACTGTCTGGATTTTGGAAAATTTAAATAAAATATCCAAAGGAGGAGTAAATTGAAAAAGGTGAAAATGAGAATGATAACTAATCAAATGTAACTTTTTTGGGTGGGGGAAGATTAAAACAAAATTTATCGAAAGGATGAGTAAATTGAAAGGATTACCCCCACACAGGAAATAAAGGAAATCAACTTTAGTTTTATGGTATCATTTTGTTTTCAACATTAAGGCAAAGAGTCAATGCCTCCCACCTGATTTGATTTTTCACAGGTCAATGCTATGTCACCTCAACTATCACAATTCTTTCACTTTTCTTATAAAACTTCTTAATTTTATCTTACGTAAGAAATAGTTTAATATTAAAAAAAAAACCATGTTGTTTTGATGGTTGACAAAAACAAAAACAAAAAAAATCAAAAAGAAAATAAACTTGATAAAGACGGTAATAATGGCAGGGCAGACCAGGTTTGGTGGGTTTGTTTCTTTAACGAATCCAAGGTTAGATAAAAGTGAATTTATAACACAGTATCAAGACAAGTTATTAGCAATTTAGCATGCATGGACCTGGTGTATATCTTTTCCTAATACAATCGCTGGTAAAAATAAAAATTACGGTATTCATAGAAATCGTTGCAATTAATATGTCACCGCGTACATATATTTATACATCTAAATAATATATATAGTTTTTATTAATTTATACAAAATTAAATATATTCAGAGTTGGTAAGTTCAGCTAATTCGTAAATCTATCAAAGTAGCAAATATAACTCGTGAATCTATAAAGATCACTCTTCAAAATCCGTTCGTTATATTGAAATGATTATATAACTTTAACCATCACCTCTCGGAGACACAGCAACAAGTTTGATAGTCTTATGACTTTGTGGTTGCGATGACATCAATCTAAATCTTTCCCAATTCTGTATTAACTCTTTGTTTTTCTCTTTTTTTGCCAAGGGGTTGATTTGTATAGGTTATAAACTTTGTAAAACCTGATTATTCATCTAATGATATTTACAGTTTAGCAAAAAAAAAATAACTTTAACCTATAAATAAATATACGAACCTTATTGATACTCTGAGTTCTAGCCTCCTAGGATTGAAAATTTTATGAGAAAACTCAAAATCTCGTATTACTGACTAAAATACAAAAAAAAAAAAAAAAAACTTTTATCAAATCAAAATGTAAAAACGAGGAATGTATGTTACCTCTAGGAAGAACACGAGCGCGTGAGAACAGTACACGTGTCTAGTATTTCGGCGCTGTTCACGAACTGGCTCCAGACATATTCCTTTCGAAAATCGCGCCGTCAGTTTGCTCCGTCACCGTAACGGATTATTTAATAATGACGTATTTTTAGTTCACCTCCATTTCCATATGAGGTAAGTTGATGACAAATTGTCACCGTATTTTCAACTCGTTGGATCGCGATCATAATTTAATATTTTTAATGGTTATAATTTCTTTTGTCAGCTAACGGTTAAATTTCAGATCTTATAAATTATGAAAACATAAGTGTATTCGAAAAAATCTAGATATTAAAACAATTTTGAAGAATTACTGCATAACACCAACCAATTTTGGAAAATAAGATTGTTGATTTATCAATGTACTGTAAATTTTTAATGTAGTTGTTTTTAAATTATAAATGAACCAATGTTGTTTTGAAGTTATTTTAAAGTTTTTAAGTTTATGATTAATTTTTGTTACAAGATACATATAAATAAAAATTTTGAATAATTATGTTGTAAAATAATGATTTATAATTTGTGTTGCTTTAACATACATGGATGTGGTACGTTTTTTTTCCTCCAAAAAATCTTACAGTATTTAAGAAAAACAAATTCTTACAGTTAATTCGCTTTATCGACCAATATCATTTTATTCATAAAAATTGGTTTGGTCATTCAGAACATTAAAAAAAAAAATCAAAATTTGATAGTTATTATGGTTACAACGTATTTATTAATAACACTAATCACTTTATTTTGCCTATTCCGCACTGTTTACTTGCTTTGTTTTACATTAATTCTATCTAACGTTTTTTTTATTTCATTTCATATATCTGCTTGTTTTGCACCACTATTTTACTGTCAGATCTTTAATATACTACTATCATTTGTTGAGATACAAAATAGGGCTACTATAAGTTAATTCAAAATAAGTGGAATACCTTAAAAGTACTAAATTGTCCAGAGAGTCCAGACGGACACAAATAAAACAAAACATAATAATTTCTTTTAATAAGAAAAAGAAAATAGAAGCCGTGAAACTAAATATATGAAATAAACATATATATATTTCTTATGTAAAAAAAAGTCAAGTAAATATTTGTACTGAAAACACTAGAAAAAACACATAAAGTTATAAGAAATCAAATACAATAAAAAGCCACGCCAAGGCGCACAAAGAAATAAAGCGATGCTCAGCGTGGGCCGACAACGAACTGGTGGGACCTACTTTAAGATGAGATCGAGGCCAAACGGGCCACTACGGCCCAGTAGTGAATACTATATTTCTTTGTTTTTTGTATTTAATTCTATGCTGTAATTAGTGGGTGATTCCTTGATCTTTTAATTTATTTATTGATTTATTAAGAAAGTTTGTGGAGAATATTCGGCGGCCGCACTTTTATGCCAAACCAAATCTCTTGCTTTAACAAAGGTGGGATCTCTAATATTTATACTTTAAGCCGATTTAGCTAAAAAGGCAATATCTGTATTTGCATACATTTTAAAATTTCAATAAATAAACGTACCAATAAAAACATAACTCATGGGCTTTGTTAGTTTGCTGTAACAGAAAGAGTCTTTTCATCATTTATTTTTCTCCTTATAATCTCCACCTTGACCAACCACATGCTTAAACTATATTTCTAACTTATAGTGTTCTATTCCACTGTAAAAATAAACTTAATTTGGACATTCTTTTGTCCAAATTATATGCATGTTGCATAGTAACAAATGATGGTAGTTTAAGTATTAACCAGTCACATGGAGATGTAAAACATCAACACATATCCGAGTTGGAAATAGTACTAATCACTGCATTTTTAAATAGCACGTTGTAAGCTTTGGGAAAATTTAGGCCAATGGACCTAAATTTCATAATTAAAAAAAAAAAAAAAAACGTAAGCATAGCTTAAAATCATAGTAGCCTTGAAACTTGAACTCACTCTCTTTCGATCATTGTTTGGACCAAATTGACGTTATACACATAGCGAAACCACAACTCAAAGCCCAAATCAACAAAAGAATCAAGTTAAATAGAGGCCTACTGTAAACAAAAAATAGAAGCCCATGTTAAAGTAGTTTTGTATTGTCCACAAATAATTGTTTGTTTTCGGAAACGATTTCATTATCATCATTAAAATAATTCTTATTAAATATAGGTATACTTTAGTTTTTTTTCCAGTTTATTTTTTTTTTGTCATAATTGTGCTTTTGCTTCTTCTTTGATATCTGCGAACACGTACGAAGTCAATGAGCATTGAGCATTCTATTCAGAGAGATTAAGGCTTGAATGGCAACACAATTTTCCCCTTTTTAAAAAAACACTATTTTCCGTTTTTAATCGTATAAATTTTTGGTATATTATTATTTTCTTTTTATTGGCAATAAAAAAAAATAATTTAAGTTGAAAGGTTCTAGAAATAATTAAATGATTTTAGATGGAAAAATAACATCACGTTGATGATGAACCGAAAATTTTCAAGATTCAGTTCTGGTTTGGTGGTTTAAGAGAGCATTTTTCATCTCATGTGTAAAACATAACTCATGGGCTTTGTTAGTTTGCTGTAACAGAAAGAGTCTTTTCATCATTTATTTTTCTCGTTTAAGTTTCTTTTGAAATTGAGAGCTAGAAGATTGTATTCTCTTTGAATCATTCAAAGAGTCCGTACAAGATCAAAGACATGAAGATAGGTTTTTTTTTTCTTTCTATTATTGCACATAAAAGACATACTTAAGATTACAAGGTTAAAATTTAAGATAGGGTATTGATTACAAAACATAAACAACAAATAAAAAGTATAGAAATGAGTAAATGTTTTTGGGATTCACCTCCCCTTGTTTTAAAGCAAATGTCTCTAGAGATTTTTCGTTGGTAGTAATTTTTGTGATATAATAATAATAATAAATACAAAAAGAAAGGAAGAGTATGAGTGATAGTCAAAGCTCCTCTGTTTTAGCTGTCCTCTGTCTCGTTCTCATCTCACATGAACCATAACTTTCTCTAACATCACTCTCCTTTACACAACCCCAAAAATAGACCTCTCCTTCTCTTTCTCTCCGTTACATTCTTCTTCGCTCACCCCCAAAAAGGCTCTATCTTTTTCATTTATTTACAGTAATAACCTTCCCTCTTTGCCCAATGGAACAACTCACCCCGGAGCTCTTCCTCGTCGCCGGTAACGCTGACTCTTTCGTCGTCGACGACCTCCTTGACTTTTCTAACGACGACGGCAAAGCTGACGACGTATTTGACACCTTTCCTGATTCTTCCACCGTCTCCGTCGCTAATCTCACGGACAGCTCTAATTCCTCGTCGCTTTTCGCCGACGGCACTGACTTTTCCGACGACCTCTGTATTCCGGTAATTTTGCATTAATTTTTCAAATTCACGCCAAAAAAGCTCGACCTTTACCACCTTCTTTTGCTAATAATACTGGTTATTCCTTGTGTTTCATCATCTTTTTGATGCAAATATGGAAATTTTGAGATTCTTTTCAGGATTATAGATAGGAGTAATTTTGAAGCAGGCAATATATTTAATATTTCTGAATTAATAATAACACTTTTTGTTTCTTCTTCTTTGATTGTCACTTCACTTATCAGCGTGAGCATTTAGATGAATTAGAATGGCTATCAAATTTCGTGGAAGAATCATTCTCAAAAGAAGACCAAGACAAGCTTCACTTATTATCCGGCTTAAAAAAACCCCACACCACCGGGTCAACCCATACCCACCAAATTAAACCCGAATCGGACTCCATCATCATCGCCACCGACACCGATGACTCGAGCGTCGCCGCCGTTCCCGCGAAGGCGAGAAGCAAGCGATCACGCTCTGCAGCCTCCACGTGGGCTTCCCGGCTCCTATCCATCGCCGGCTCCGACGAATCCAGTCTCAAGAAGAGACAACTGACAATCAAAGAACACGACATCGCCGGAGAAATCGACGGAGAAGGCGGAGAAAACGGAGGAGGAAGACGGTGTCTGCACTGCGCGACGGATAAGACGCCGCAGTGGCGGACGGGACCGATGGGTCCGAAGACGCTGTGCAACGCGTGCGGCGTACGGTACAAATCTGGGCGGCTCGTGCCGGAGTATAGACCGGCGTCAAGCCCGACCTTTGTGATGGCGAGGCACTCGAACTCTCACCGGAAAGTGATGGAGCTCCGGCGACAGAAAGAGATGCGAGAAGAGCATTTGCTGAGTCAGCTTCGCTGTGAGAATCTCCTGATGGATATCAGATCCAACGGTGACGATTTCTTAATCCATAATAATAACCACGTGGCTTCTGATTTTAGACACTTAATTTAACTTGGTATTTCCACGTGGACAAATTCGGAAGAATTTGTTCTTTATGGTTATTTTTGTTTTCCCGTTTTTTTTCTTTCTTTTCCCCCTTTTAACATCTTTCATTTCCTGCAGACTAATACTGATATTTAATAACTTTTTCTTTTGATTTTCAACTTCGCGAAAATCAAAGTAGAAAACTTTATAAAATAATTGTAGACAGGTTAGAAACTAGTTAATAAACCGTCCTGATAATGATGTAAGTATCAATTTGTTTGTGGTTTATATTTTTCAAATTAATAGTCATGAAAATAATTGAACCAGGCAGAATCCAAAATGAATAAATCCAAATAGTTGTTACTCCTTTTCTCTTTCTTTGTTATTTTGTATAAAGTAATTCTATTTCTACACATATACTTGTGTACTTTTTTTTTTAGGTAGAAATAACTATTCCATTCAATTTGAAATCATATTTAGCGAAAGAAAATTCGTAATATTCTCGTATAATATTTCTTTAGTGAAAGAAAAATTCCTAATATTTTTGTTAAACCGGGTCCATTGTATTGTATGTGATGTGAAACACGTAAGAAACTCAAATATGTATTTATTAACCGATCATGTCAAGTGTATTTCAATATATGGACAGAGATAATTAGTGTCTGCTATGTATTGAGCTAAATTTAAACAGTAATATTATTCACCTAAATTAAAACACCGAGATCCAAGGTGGATGCACTCATTTTGACAGATGGGTTATTATAATTTATCATACTTAATTATTCCCTGAATTTTAACTTCTTTCACGTTTTACATTCTGACAATATTCGAGGAAATCTGATGCTTTTATTTTAATCTGAAATATATTTAGTAAAATAAAGGGACAAATACAAATTTGCACAGCACAAAAGTAGCCTATAAGTATTACTATTTTCTTAAATAAAGGAACATGGAGCATAGATTGAGGTGCTCGTCACATGCATTCTCATGCAAACCTAACCAGCAAGTGGGAGAAATTTAATATGTATCGTATTATATAATTATTATAGTATAAATTACAGTCATCTTCTTAACCAACGTTAAATATTTTATCTTCATGGATATAGGCAAAGGTCCACGGAGTGTACTTGAAATGTCTAATGCCCAAATGTATATATATATTTTTTTGTTTATAGTATTGGAAAAAAGTTTATATCACCTCTCCTTATGCATTCGCCACATAATAAGGTTTCTTAGTTAGTTTCTCGTTCCCTTAAATATATACTATAATATGAATAAACATTCACTATACAATTTTTTTTTTTTTTTTGAAACTGTATACAAATTAATCCGTATGTGTTAACGTTTCTATACATATACTGCATACACGAATCGGTTCTTATATCAAACATATATCGAATCTTTAGGGCTTTTTATTTGTTTAGTTTTGTGAAAGTGGTCCTTATTATAAGGTTTTATGTATGCGCAGACAATTCATATCAGTCCATTCAACTTTTGACTATCATCACAATTTAGACCCTAGTCAAACAATAATCCAATACCTATATAATATAGATGTTTTAGCATAAGCGACTTTAGACGGATTAGGAGGTAGATGAATACTATACAAAATTGAGATAATTTTATAAAAATAATATATTTGATCGGTTCGTTGTCTAAACGGCATAAAATTTTTGTTGTCCAAACATAACCTTAGAAAAATTGAGACGGATAAGATACCCTAGATACTGTATAAACGGATAATTTTTGTTGTCTTTCTTAGAATATTGATTATTTGTTTATAAATATCATACATTGTTACTGGACCAGCTTCAAAATAGCAAAAAAATATGGTTTTTCTTCAATATTTTAAATATAAACTTTAAATAATGTAATATATTTTTTAAAATAATTTTGGACCTTTAAATACACTAATTTTTTTGTTAGTTTACCAAAATTTTGGTGCAAATATACTCCTAGCTCATATATACCTAAATACGGTCTGTTATCCATATTGTTATACACTATATCACTTTCAAAAAAAAAGGATACATAAAAACACGCACATATATTTATGGAGTCACGTCAAAAAAAAAAGGTTTATGGAGTCATGTGAGTATGTTGCGTATACTGTATGCCATGTGGTGCATATATATGTATATATTATTATGCGGAATCATAACGGTCCAACGTAGAGTTCTGAATTTTAGGGAAGACTTCGACGTCACTCAAAGAAAGTATCAAAAGCAAATCCATTATAAAGTCACCAATGTATTTAAAAAAAAAGAATAAAAAGGCAAAAAGAAAAATAGAAAAACTTAGCCGACAAAAGAAACAAAAAAACAGAGAAAAAATTAAAACATGACAAGGAGTCAAGGACGATATATATGCTACACATGCAAACGAAATATATAAAAAACCCAAATCAGAATCATGTTTATCAGTCAATTTACAAGTCTACTACGACGGTAAAATAAAAGTGTGCCAGTACGTTAGTACGTTTCTAGTAATGTCCGGAAGCTTTAAAATGATAAGAGAGTCAGAACATGTTGGTACTAGGGAAATATTATTAGATTCTCAGAAAAATCATTGTAAATCGTACAAACATTAAGGAAAATATTAGATATACGTTTTATCGAAAGAAAACTGACTAATAGAGAGAACGATATTAATAAAAAGAAAAATAAACGAAATGATAAACCTTTCTTTTTGACCTTTATAATGGATATATATTGATATATTTTAATTATGTATACAGGGTATGTTTTCTAATATCCGACTTGTAATGGGTCGAACGCCCATTGAAACTGTCAGAACGCAATCGAAAGATTTACATGAATTCGACCCCAAATAATCAGTAGAAGAAATTAACCAACAACAAATCTTACATGTACCTTGTTTTATAACTACAGAACAACACTGCCTTCTCTCAATTCTGTAGAAATCAAAATTCCAAAGGAACTACGCCAAGAAAACGCTCTGGAATCAGAGTAAACCCAGCCTACCGGTTATGGAATCGACCAACTCCTTTGGTCCTGCACGGAAAAAAAAGAGTAACGAACATGTTGAGAAACACCTCCTTCCTTCAACACCTGTATTTGTTCTGCTTCCGCTAGAAACATAAGTTATTGTCTCTACCTGGTCCAACTGCAAGAACCGTTCTTGATCCTGCTACAACCTGTGAAAGGAAGAGTTTAGTTTCCAGACAATCTTGATGGCTTATCACTACCAAAGAAAATCCCACAAAATTGTTTCGACTCAAGAACACTCTTCTCGTGTTTGATTGATTAGTAGAACATTCAGATTTATTTGACAAGGAGCTATGATTGGACCATGCTCTCAATAATGAATCAAGCACGAGTAAGTAAGAAACTAAGATTCTTGTAATTACCTGTGTTCTTCCAGCATCAGCTACAACAAAAGTCGGGAGGCCAATGCTCTCAGCCGCCTCTGTGATCTTATTCCTGAGAGCAGATAAAAAAGTTATGTAGCTTTCAAATATATTGAAGACAACTTATTAACATAACAACTAAAGTAATAATATGTGTTGATGTGCATTTTGTCTGTTTCACTCTCCTCCAAGAGTTTCACCTGCTTACATTTCTTGCTGGTTTTTGCAAGTGACAACTATCTTTGGTTGCCCGCATTCCTCCCATCGCCTCAGAAGGTATCGGTCGCTGAAAAGATTATGAATAAAAACAAAAATACATAAACTTTGGAATGATAAATTCTTTACCAAATGAACCACTCACTACAGACGAAATCACCTTTGAATTAACTCTGCATACATGCCGGTGGCAGCATCTGCAACGAAAGTCATTTTACTTTTGGGATTAACAGGAAAAGTACTAGTGTTCAAACTTCAAACACATTTCATAGGAAACTTACGCGCACACTGTGACGCAATTTTCCCTGTTCTCATCTTTAAGTCTTGCCTAACTACTAAGACCTGTGAACACAAGAAGCTCAAATTAGTTACACAAATGTTCTGATTTTATCTTCTAATCTTGAAATCTGACTAAATTCAAATCTTATCACCATTCTTTCATAGATTATGCATATCTTTTTCATGAAGCTCAAATATCTGTCTTTAGATGGGTAGATTATGTATGTCTCTATGAAGCTCAATTCTATTTTTCCGATGGGAACAGAAATCAGCTTGTATTATCAATAGGTTTTACATATAAATATTAAAGTGATAATACGTTGTTCCAAACCAATAAAATCTAGAGCCAGAGACGAGAGACTATGGTTACACTAGAAGATTGACAAACCATTTTAAGCTCTTGGTCACTGCCATTGCTTGGTACAGAACTCTGTTTCTGGGTCTTGCTAGCTAAAAGCCTGCTCTTTCTCACTGGGAATTTCACTTGCTGTGACAAATCCAATAACATACCTATGATGAAACCTATCACAATCCCTGGTATGAGATTCTCTGCCTTAAAACTCCCAGCTATCGACTTCCTCTCTTGTTTCTGATCACATTCACCGGGAAAAAAAAACCCACAAAATTTCAAAACCACGAGATGATATAGTTAGACCCAGTGATACATTTTCAACTACCCAACAAGAATTCTTGTTCAACAGCTACAAGAATATTTTAGCATATGATCGAATTAACTGAGTAAATAAAGCTCCATTGTAGTAGAAGCAAACATTCAAAATAACACCAAAAATCTCTAGACTTTATTTTCCAATCAACCATGGACATAGAAGACCATAAATATTTAGAAAGAACCAGACTTTAACTCCTTGAGCATGAACTGATCCTATCATCAGACATCAATCAACAAAAGAAGAAAGACAGCATAATAATCCAGATTCTCTGAATCATCACACTCGACAGCTGAGTTCATTTGTTAGTTTTGATCAAACTGGTCTCGATTTCTCATGCGAAACACGAATTCCTCAGTCGGAGAGTAAATTTTACAAAAAAGGAAGCAACAACACAAAGAACATTTTTTCAACAAAAAAAAAAATTATACAAAGAACACTATAAATCAATCGTCCCTTAAAAATTCGGAGAATCCTCAGCAAAGTAAATGAATTGAAGTTGTTCAACACTCTAGTCTGGTCTCTTATCCAGTTTCACCAGTTCTTAAACGAAATTTGCTTCTAAGATATTCTCGGAAACCAAACAGTAAAACCTGCCTAAGGAAAAAGAAGAGCGAACGTAATACCTTAGCTTGAGGCTGCGAAGAGTTTCCAGAAGATGGCCACATGGTGTGCTCCTGGCGATTCTCCTCTGCGACGAGAGAGATAAGAGAAGCTTTTGATTTTTGAACCCGTAAACGTCAAGGTGTCCATTTTCCTAATTAAAAAACGACGAGTTGTTTGGTACAAAATTTACATTCGACAACATAATTGTCCAATTAGAAAACCTTGGAAAGTATATAGCTACTAATGTAATTACTACAAATATCCGTCTAACCACAAGGTGCGTTTTGGTGCCGACCCTATTTTTCTGGCGACTAGAGCCTCTGGTCTGTACAGTTCCCTCCTGGAAGCTGAAAACCCAATCAAAACCCTAACGGCCATTTCTACTACCGGAGCTCCGGAATGCCGGGTATAACTACGGAAGCCGGCGACGGATTGAGCGGCGCCGGAGAATTGGTGCCGTTTTCGGCGAAGGAAAAAGTTCCGGTGTTGTATCCTCTTCGCTACGGCCTCAAGTCTCCGGTTCATAGGCTTTCCATCTCCTGGGGCTGCGGAAACAACCTACGCGTCACGGTTTTACGGAATCCGGAGTCACGAGATGATGACGGGGAAGTTGGTGGTAAGGTGGTAAACGTGAGTCTTAGCGGCGATGATGGCGAAATCAGTGACGCACAGCGGCGAAGGATCGCCTATGGATCGGTCTCCCCATTTGCGCATTTGCAGAGCAGGAGAAACTCAATTTCCAGTTTGTCTAAGATGGATATGAGTCCCTCTCTGTACCAGACTGCGTGGTGAGGACACTCGAAGTTCTTAATTCTCTTACTGGTTTCTACTAAAGTATCTCCTTTGTAAATTCCCGGAAAATAAAATTGATGTAAGGATATGGTTGAACTATTACTAGAATCCTTTTTAATCTATGAATTGTACCAGTTGAACATACATTATCAATTGTTTTTAACTTTCTGCGGAAAAACATGAACTTTAGAACGCATCCCGTTTGTTGTGGCTTATTGTTGCATCTGAATGATTACACTTTCATCGCTTTGTCAAAAGAAATATAACTCTTCTGATTAGACTTGTAAACCGTGTTTGAGCATCCTGGATTTTCATAATGCATGGTATCAGGTGGGAATACGTAATGGAATACAGCAAGGATATTAAATCCCTCCTTAGTAATTCAACATCTTCCCCCGCTACGTTGATTGAAGACCCAAAATCAGTTATAAAGGTACATAGGTCTTTCTGGTTCAACATTGGTTAACTTTTCTATGCTGTAATCAAGCTTTTCTTTCTTATAACAGTTTAATTCTTCTGCAAGTGAGTTATAGCTTTGAGTGTGGGAGCTTTGTTAATGGATTTTCCCGTTGACGTACACATGCAGACTGCAGAGATACCGACTTCTTTAAAGGCTGCCTGGGAGTTGATGGAAATATTTTATGCAGACAAGACATGTCTGTCTTGGTTGCCAGAACGGCTCGTTGATTGGCTATCTGTAATCAGTTTCTTCCCCCATCACTTAAGCTATATCTTAATTTCGAACCTTCTAGAATTTCAATTTGTTACCAATTATTTATATCATGACAGGATTACGATATACTCCTTTCAAGCTCACATCCAACAGTCTACTCAAAGCTCAAGGATTTCCAAAAGGAACTTGTTGGCCTACAGGTCTAATCACTCCCATACATATATATATTATTTATTTTTTCAATTCTCTCGCAAGGTGTCGATGGTATAGAAACTTATGTGGTGGATGTATGGTCCTCTCTAAGAACTCAATTGAAGAATTGGTAGTTTGTTCCCAAAAAAAAAGTGATTGACGAACTGAATTGCTTAATGGGTTTATGTGCCTTTGCAGGCCATCGAGGATGATCCAAGATACTGGGAAGTGATGTCATCTGCTTTATCAGTTGGTTGGCTAGAAATAGTGGTTCGTACTTTTTAGGATAGAGGTTCTATGTAATTTGATCCTGAAAGTGCAATGAGAAATGAGCTACCCATACTTTTATTTTCAGGTGAAGTTGTTACACTTACATGGTTCTTATCAACTAGACCAGCTAGGAAATCGTGAGGTTGGTAAGATTTAAGTAGTTAATGTTTGAGATGCATGTCATATGGAGTGACTATCTACATGCTAGTACTTTTTTATATGCGCAGATTCCTGACTATTCATAATGTGATACAAATTTGATGACGTAGACTGAAAATGGTCTGGTAGAAGCTGTCGCTGTTCTCATTTCAAAAATGCCACGGATGCGTCCAAAACTAGAAGCTGGGAAGTTTGGTGAATGCTTTGCAGCAAAGCCTGACTTTATGAAGGTGTCTTAGAAAGATGTATCATTCTTTCCCTTTTTAGTGTATTTTATGTGTCTAGACTCATCTTTGCCCTTTTTGCCAGACACGAGAAAGATGGCAGTCTCAGATAACTAAACTAGAGTGTAGTGCCTTCTGGGTTCAATGTGCTCACCATCAGACCCGCGAGGGCTTGAGAAATATGTTGAAGATCATGATGGGAAATGTTGATTGCCTCTCAGCTGCGACATGTAACTGGGTGGAGCTTTTTGTTTCACAATTTCTCTATCTCAGGCCATTCACGAAGGTGAATTGCTTTACCTGTTGTTTATCTATTTTAAATTTGAGCTGTGTATTTTTTTTTACTCAATCCCTAGTATTCAAATTGGAAACTTGAAAATCTAATTAATTCCATTTTGCATTGCAGGGACTAGATGGCATGCATAACCTTGCCGAGAAATGTATTCAGTCAAAGCCAGTTAACACTTCCCATAAGCTTCTGAGACTGCTTATTGGAATTCTTGGAGAAAATATTGAGGTAAGAAATGGATTTTAATCCCACTCAGAGGTGTAACTGTCTCAGCTCCTTGTCATCCTAATTCGGCATGGTATAATTAAATGATGCAGGTTGTGCTGGCAGTGTGTTCCAAAGAGTTTGGCTCCTGGTAGGCAAGACGAACTTTGTTTCTTGTTACTTACTCCATTGAGTGTGCTATATTGTTTATCGATACGGATCAGGCCGAGACTAATTTGTGTTTGTTGTTAGGATGGTTGCACATGCCATGGAATTATTGACAGCTGGAAGCGATGAAGGAGAAGTTCTTGTACATGAGGAGCAGCGAAACTTGGGTGGAATCAACATGGAAGAGCTTCATAGACTTGTTTATGCTCAAGTTCTTTCTTCTCATGCTTTGACTTGGCAGGTACGTTTTTTTTTATGACTTATCATGTACCTTTCCTGTAAAAAAAATCAAACTAAGCCTGCACAAAATTTAATCAAATTGGCACCTGTCCTGTATGTTTTATGTAAGAAGCTTTTGTTTTTGAAATTTTGCAGATAGCTCCTGTTTATCTATCATCGTGCGAGAAACAGGGACTAGGCTTACTAGAATTGTTGTTCTACAGGCAGCCAGTTCAAGACAACCAGTTGCTTATTAAGGTTTCATTTATTCGGTTGCATTTGTACATCAATTTCCATTCTCTATTGTTGCTTAAAATTCTAGGGTCTTGTCAGAAGCCTTGACCTGGTACTTATGTTTCTCCTGATGCAGAGTCTAGAGATTTGCCGTCTATATGAACTTAGTAATGTCAGCGCTAAACTTATGAAGGTATTGATATGAGAAACACTATTCTACACTTGTGTTCTCTTGTCTCAAAATTTGGCCGAAAAAATAGAAAAACAGATTTCATCTAAAGTAAGTCATGGTGTTCAGATCTCTGGAGTGCATCACTGGAAACATGGGAGGAAAGGGTCTGGGATCTTTTGGCTTCAGCAAGCCCGGGACGAACATCGTCTGAATGTGATTGCTCAACAGCTGTTTGATTCTGTTGGGAAGTCATTGTCTGATGATAGTCTCAAGGTATACATTCTATAAGCCATACTCAAAACAAGTTTCATTTTATAGTTGGCCTGTTTCATATCATACTTTTAACATGCAGCAATGGGAAGGTCTGGTTGAGTTGCTAGGTTCTGAATCGCAGATCTCTGGTGGTCTTGATTTTCTTCACAAGTATTAATCATCTCTTTCTCTCTTTCTTTCTTTGCTAATGATTTGTTTGTTTTTTTTTTTTTGGTTGTAAAAATCTGTCCTAACATAATTATCAATTGCCTTTGTTTCCAGGTATAGAGATTTCAAGAGATCACTGAAGCTAGTCCATGATGAAAAAGCTATAGATGCGGCTCATGAAGCTGTGGAGAGGCTTGTATCGGTGTGATTACAACATCTTTCTTAATTTTTTTTTTTTTTCCACAGAAACATTTTAACTTGGAGCTATTAACATTGCTTTGCCATTTTTAATTATTGCAGCTAATGAAGAGCCCTTCTACTCCTCAACGCTTCTGGCTTCCTCTTCTGCATGATTCAGTAAAAAAAAAAACAATTCATGTCTTTCTTTTCCTTTGATCTGGCAAAGAGAATGCGCAACTAAAAGAGTTTTTATTTAACAGTTGAAGCTGTTGAATTGGCCAGAGCGTGCGCTGTTGAATGTAGGCCAGACCAACCTGATGTTGAACAAACTACAAGAGTTATCAATTGCAAGGTTAAGACCAGGCTTCGTAGAATCTGATTTGTCTGCTCAAGCTGTGGGTTCTGTGAGACTTGCTCTAGCAACCAATCTGGGACGTGCTTTTCTCGAAGAATGTTAGCGCTAGTCTGAGGCTATAATGACGAGCTCGATATCTATTTTTGTGCCTTTCTGTCCGTATGACATTAACTCCTGTGTTTTCGCAATATCAAATAGACTGTACACACTCGGGTTTCAATCATTCACTGGTTTGAATACTGATTGTGAAAGTAAAGAAAATATTACAGGTGAGAAAATCGTAATAATTTCAAACGCAAACGCCTAATCCCCAGTCCCCACGCCGTTGAAGCTTCACTTAAAATCCACTGTTTAAAAGACTAGTACTAATTTTGGTTAGTAAAACATCTTTTTTAAGTTATTAGCCAATGAATCCACCTAAATTAATTTTGTGAGTGTCCCGGTTAAAACCGGTTTACTAATGCAATTTTTGTTCAATTCCTAAAAGGTCCTATCCACCATCCATATTCAGACTTCAAAGTGAGAGGTTTCAATTTAGCCATGGCAACCAGAGCCTTGCTCGCCGTTATATCTGCTTCTCCGAGTCGCTGCTACATCTCTCGGCGCAGGATTCAAATCCAAAAAGCTCAAAGTTTCTCGTCTGACACGAGTTCCTCCGTTCTTCATCCGCCGGACGTATCCCGTCTGGCTGAGACAGCTCGAATCTCTCTCACTCCGGCTGAGGTCTCTCTCCTTCTCCATATCTACTTTTGTCGAATTTTGACTTCTCATATTGTTCCCTTTTCATCTTTTTTCAGATAGAGGAATGTGAACCTAAAATTCGCCAAGTCATCGACTGGTAATCAATCCGCCTCGTCTTGTCTTGTGTTTCTTCCAGGATTGTACAGTTACGATCCTGTGTAATCTTTCAAGCTATTATTGTCTTGTGAATTGGTTGAAAATGCAGGTTTGGCCAGCTTCAACAAGTTGATGTTAACAGTGTTGAGCCAGCAATTAGAGCAGGTTTTAATCACAAGACTTTTGATCAATTACACAACTTTCTTCTCTAGTTTGCTTTGTTGGATTTTTATGTGGCTCAATTTTTCCCCATATGAAACATTAATGTAACTATGGAAAAAGAAGCATTTCCTGAGTTTCATCATATAGATTGGGTTGTGTGTTAGAGCTAACTTTTCACTGTAAGAAATAACGGCCACCGGTTGGATTTTTCTGAAATCAATGGCAAAACTAGTTGTAAGCAAGATTTGTTGCATCCATCTCGTGATAGGTGAATCATGAGTTTGATCCTGTTTCAAGTAGACTCATGTGACTCTTCTTTATAAGCAAAGTTGGTTGGAGATTAGGCCTTGACTTGTAAGTCTTTCTAGTCTAAGCATATTCTCTTGATGAAATCTGAGGAGCCTTATGGTTTTGCTGTAATAACAAGTCTAGTTATCAATTTTGGTCCTTTTGGCAATCAGGAAGATAACTGCATATTTTAATGTCTTGATCCTTACTGATCTCAAAAAACTTGCAGAGATGGAAGGTGGAAATTTGCGAGAGGATGCTCCTGAAACATTTGACAACAGGTTTGATCTTCTTACTAGTTTTCTCCTTTGATCTTGGTATTAAAGGTGATTTTTAAGCACAACCACCTACTAAAGTTGAGACTTTTCCTCAAACAGGGATAGTATTAGAGCTTCCATTCCAAGCTTTGAGGATGCATATTTAAAAGTCCCCAAAGTACTAAACAAAGAGTGACTTTATCAGGTACTCTACTCTATCCAGGGAGGAGAATATAACAGCTATCCGCTTATGATCTTTAAGCTTATATTTTAAGAATCATAGTTGATGTCTTTGTGGGGGTGTCTTTCATGTGCAGCTTCTTGGGGTTGTGTGGCTCAAGAGATTCATCATCAGCTCCGGTTCTTGTTCCAGCATCTATGCTTTTTTAAATTGGTTAGGAGAGAACAAAGTTGCCTCAAAATTGTCAACTGTCAAGTCTCACGTAGGCTATTGCTCTACAACATTCAAGTTCATAACTCACAACAACGTTGTTATCTTGTACTAAACTCAATCCATTTTGAATTCGGTGCGTATTAAGCCCAACCTGGACCAAACATTCAAGTTCATTTTGCTTTACGGCATTCAAGTTCATAACAGTCGTAATGTTGAATGTTATTATTGTCTCAACATGTGTTATGTATAATGTGGATTAATGTAGGAAGAAGAGAGACAACAAGAGTGCATCAACACAAACACCAAACCAATAGAGAATAATATTTGTAGTGAAGACAGACATCATTTAAAACAGCAAAACAAACATCCCAATCCGGATCATCTAAGAGATCCATCAATGTTAACAAAAAAAGAAACACAAGATGGATCTTGGCGTGGGAATCAAGTATATAAAAGCGTGTGCTTTTTTTGTTCTCCCGATCTTTCAGGATTATTCTTTTCGTTTCTTTTCCTACTTTCCTAAGAGTTAGCTATATTCACCTGAAAAATCATTGAATCAGCTAGTGCACAAACCAGAAGACGCCTTTTAAAAAAACCAGCTCCCTCCACCGTGTTTTGTATAAATATAGTTTGGTTCGTGTCTTAAGACTGCCAGAACAGCTCCGAGTCATCACTGTACAAGGAGTAATCTTGTATCTCAAGGTTCGCAACGTGCCAGTTTACAAGTTGGGATTGCAACACTTTGCACAAAAACAAAGCGACCGGGAATATCCACCATTCGTTCTCGTCCCTGCAAACCAAAAAACCGAAATATGTAAAGGTTAGTTGATGATGCACGAAAGAATGTGTTGTTAGGTTTCAAATTTGAAGGTCCTTCTCACATGCTAATGTTCCATGGCTGGAGATATGGAATCTTTTTTCCAGCTGATGAGCCATGATAGTGAATATATCCACACACAAACGCAACAACCTGCGAAAACCAACCATGCACAAAAGGTTTTTTTTAATCATGTAAGAGGAGACTGCAGAAACCAGAGAAGGTCGATTTCAGGCGTTAAGAAGCCAAGTAGTATTTGCATAAAGAGAGAAGAAAGTACTTACGACATTGACCAGGGATGTGACGTTCCACAAAGCATAAACGCGAGTGCGTCCAGCGGAACGCCTTGGTCCGTGGCTAAACAAAGCGCTGACTCCGGCAGGGAATGGGAAAATGATGCTGAGAGGTAAAATAAACAAAGCGAGAAAAACGTCCAACATAGATATCGAGTAGAGTTGGAGCAGCGTGAGTAACATTAGAGTTAGATCTCCTAGGAGTAGAACCGAGATAACCAAACCCACCAGATCCTGTCAACACCACGGAAAAATTACGGATTTCAAAACCCTCAGTAGTAAGAAAAAGAAGACAACATGTTAACAGCAAAAAGACGAATTCGCAGGGAGGCTTTACCTGATGGCCAACAGGTTTTGTGTTATGAATCAAGAAGGAGAGGAGGGAAATGACATCTTTTTCTTCTTTGAGAAATTGTAAGCTACCGATGTCTATGATTTCTCCACAGTCTCGATGCCTCGTGTGGTTTATTGAGCTTCTTAGAGATTGTGTGAAATGCAAATTCTCCCGCAAATCACCAGAGGAGTTTTCATTTTGTACCCCCCTGCATATTCAAAACTCAAAGAACGTCTGGATCTTTCGCAGTAATGTATTTGGCAAATAAACAGCAGAGAGAGTCGAAGTGGAATTTCTTACCATGGATGCTGCTGTTCTGTTTCATCAACACCTCTTGGTGATGCCACTTCATCTACAATGGTGTGAACAAGGATTCCATACTGGCAAGACGAAGAAGGCGATGCCTGAAACCTAGCAAGGTCAACACGTACACCATGTCTTTTTAAAGCAGGGTTTCCATGAGTTTCAATCCATCTCATAACCGAGCGAAACGTGGACCTCAGTTTCCCTTGCTGAACCAGACGCAGCTGAGCGTTCAGACCAGCCACAAAGCGGTACCAAGTGGTTGGTGGGACCAACTATAAAAAGGGGATAAACTCATTACGACATTGCAGTCATCAACACTTAATTCTTCTAGAACAAGAAAAGACCACGCCACACAGATCGGTATACATG
Source organism: Kernera saxatilis (assembly GCA_900406395.1). Taxonomy (NCBI): domain Eukaryota; kingdom Viridiplantae; phylum Streptophyta; class Magnoliopsida; order Brassicales; family Brassicaceae; genus Kernera; species Kernera saxatilis. Next base: position 37,229 of record OVAY01000485.1, read on the forward strand.
AAATAACAAACTGACCTGGCTCAACAGACTGGTCAGGATATCGTCACTTTGGAGTGAGTAATAGGCCATGTAACTTCCATCGCCTCCAAAAATTAAAGTCATCGGAAATCTTTGATGAACCGGAGGAGGAAGATCATTTCTCTTTTCATCGCCACCAAGGAAGAAATCTAGATGAGCTAACATTAAATCAGGGGTAGCAGCTACCTGCACATTCACATCACAAATTCCCATGATTCTTCCACCATAATCCTTTTAATCAATTTGTAAACAATGAAACGGACCAAAAAAGGTTAACAAAAGCAGTTAACTAATAAAGGTCAAGGTAACATGAAAGTGTATGCAACTTGAGGAGAACATAAGCTTACACCTCTTGACTAAGATCCTATTAGAACTATAACCACTGATCCTCCTCTTCTCACATAATCTATGGTTACCCCTTTATCTTTCTTGCTAAGTCTTTTACAATGATCTAAAAGGTAGTAAGCAAAGTGCATTGGCCAATAGATGATATATGTACCTTTAGCCCTTCATATAATGCCCTTGAACGACAAGAGCGTAGACAAGAATGGTCATATTCTGATCGAACAAAGTCACGGAGTTTCTGAAATTTCAGCCTCCGACGTGATTGCTGCCATGACCACGCAAGAGGAAAGACAAGAACCGAAAGCATGATGTAAATCGCACCCTCCCACCACTGATATGCAGCTATAGCATTGATCTCATCAACAAATCCATTAAACGCAGCCTCATACCTAAAAGTAAAAATCAATTCAGGAGACCAATCATCAGGTATTTCACAAACAACTTTCAGAGATGAACATATTTATAGTCAAAAGGTAAAACTCAACAGCTAATAACTAACTTACACAATCTCCTTAATTTCCTCTGGGGGAGTATGAGAAAGATGCCAAGGTTCACTGAAAGTATTAGGACCTAAGAAATAGATCCTATGCATGTGGCCTTGTGATTCCTCCACTCTGCTTGTCTCCATCACCTGAATAAGATAAACACAGATATTAACTATAAAAGGAGCATCTGAAATATAATGTATGTTGACGGGAACTAGTTTGTCAATTGATGGTGTGGAAATTAATTATTGCTATGTCGTCAATTGTTATGTTCCATTCGCATGATATCCCCCTTCAACTAAATTCATTCAGAAGGATTTTAACTTGTACAAGCAAAATCAGTAGGGAGCATTGAAGGGGCTCAATATAAAAGATAAAGACTAAGCAAACCTCGTTCAATGACTCAAGGAATGGAAATGAGTGATCAATCTGAGAGCCATGATGGGTTGGGGCAGCCCCGTGTCCCTCCTCGCCACTAACAAATTTCATTCGGGCGACGCTAAAAACAAGTGCTAGTAGAAGAAGCACAACTACTAAAAGAATGCCAAACAACCAGGGTCCACCAAATGTGTATATTAACTCTTCTAGTGTAGTGTAACAGTGTGGCATGTGGTATCTATCTGAAACGCATTGATATGGACAAGGCGTTTCTGCAACACCGCCTGACAAGAGATAAGTAAAACACACAAAAAAAGTTTATGTATCAGACACACTGAGGATAATAACAAACAATAACAGGAAAAACACATTGCACCGAAAATCAATATCCCTCATTAGATAAGGTCTTTCCATTCATTTAAAGTCGAAGACGTAGACTTGCACATTTCATCAAAGTTATGTGATTCAAAAGTCATAGACCGATCACTGTTTCTCATACAAAAGTACCTCGAACAGTGACATATACAGCACGATGGGGAAGATCACTAGCCGGACAAAGATGACAGAGAGCTTTATCAGATCCAGTAACATTCTTATAAGTTCCAGCTGGACATTCCTGTAGAATATTGAAACATGTAGCCAATGAAGTTAGGGTTTAAATAAAACCAAAAAATGTTATGATGGACAGAAACAATAAACATACGGAAGTTCAACACTACCTCGCAATATAGACCATAGAGACCTTGTGGACAAGCTTTACCAGTCAAAGTTCCTGCCTCTCCAACGTTATCTTCACTGGCACCCAACCCTCCTCTGTAAATTAATTCTAGATATCAGATATTATGTTTCAAAAACGCATTACGAAGATAAATTCGAGTGCTTATAACAAAAGACTCAAGTGCGTATCAAAAGGGCTCCGAACACAGATTGTTGTGTATAATCTTCTTATAACAAACCTTACATAAACTCTTCCCTTAACTTTGGCAATGTGATGATAGACATCACCAGTAGGAATGTCTGACCAATGAAAATGGATCCTTCCACCACTTCCTCCACCACCTCCTTTTAGACTACCATTTCCTCCAATACTAGAGAGAATCGCAGACCTTGCTATGTCAAGTGAGCGCAAGAACAAAAGTACAGTTCCACCTGAACCACCACCAGGCCCTAGACTTGAATTACTAATGCCTTTCAGCGTCTTCCTGGGACTTTCACCATCAGTTGTTATCGAGCCCTCAAGTGACAAGCTTGAGAGTGGGTGCTCAAGTGAACCAATCACTTCACAAATTGGTAAGAAAAAAACCTTATTAGGAAGAGTTACATTTCGTATTGGCAAGAAACATATCGAAGTGATTCAATCACTTTTCTATAGAGATAGTGGGTACATGCAGAGACTATCTGAAATTTGAAAATTTGCAACGTGACTTACCAATGATACCTCCACCAGCAACTGAATCCGCTGACTCTTCATTTCCACTTCCACTGCCAAGTTCACATGGTAGATCTGCATTTCCATAAGAATCGCCACCCTCGATGCAAGTATGATTGTAACACCCGCTTCCGCCTTTACCACCATGTCCACCACCACTCCCGATACCGCTTCTCAGAAACCTACCTGTCCCAACTCCACCTTTGCAGCCTGTGTGCATAATTAAATCTCTCAAAAACTGGTTTCACATTACAAACACAAATCAGGAGAATCATCTCAAATGATTATGTGTGCTTACCCATCCCGTCTGCAGTTATTGTTCCAGAAGAGCGGACAACCACAGTTCTTGCCAGATGGAAATGGATAACAGATCCTTTGATGAGACCTTCAACTGTAATATCCTCAACTCGGCAGATCTGCAACAGAGACAAGTTAGAAGATGAAAACAACTTCTTTCATCATATTTTTCTGTAAACAAGCACCTGTAGAGTGAATGAAAGGGATGAATTGACATTGCAATCCTCCGGCGGGTGGAGTAGTTCAACAGGACAATCTTCACGTTGACAGTAAAGCTTTGGAGTACTTTAAAACCAAACCAAACATACAAGTTTTGACAGGCTCAGTCCAACAAAACAAAATAATATAAAAGATAAATTACGTTTGTGGAAGGATCATCCGAACCTTCGAAACTTACAGGCCACCAGTTGATGCATTCTGTAAAGGACCACGCAAAACCGCTCCAGCTCCAACCTTCACAAATCATAAAAATAGCTGTTACCAAAGAAAACCTTTTGTCTACCTACAGGTCTTAACTCTTATATCCTGGATACAGAAAAGAGCTATATGATGCGGTTCATCTTTCTTACCTGGATACTATAAAACAGAGACAAAATCAGACGCTGTGCTTCAATTGTATCTCCTGTGCCTGTTAGATTTAGCAGACCCTGCCCATGTACTCCCAGGTTTCCATTGGATTGTATCACAGATGACTCCTATATAACAAAGAAAAGAGCACATAATACAACATCAAAGTTGTCTACTGTTCAGCACCGAGATGAAGAACATTTAATTAATTATGATTAGAATACCTTGAGCACCAACAAATTACTAATTTCGAGCATTGAAGTTCCCAAAATTGTTACTCCACCACCATCTATAAACATTCTTGACTTCAACATCAAGAACACCTTGACTGTCATTCGTAAAGCCCCAAACACCTGATATATAGCATAGAGATCCACATAGTACATAGAAGAATGAAAAACTGAAGGAAGTTTCAAAATTCATTTGTCTTTGCAAAATTAATTCGGGTACCTTGATAACAGAATTGCTCATCAAGAGTTCCTCTGCAAATAATTCAAATTCCGAAGAAGCATAACGAAGAAGACCAAAGTTCAACTTCCCACCATTTGACAAACTTATTAATCCTCGAACCTGTAGAACCAGGAAAATATATACATTTCCGTAGGACTTAAAACAATATTCTTGGAGGTTCTAAGCAAATTTAGTAATAAGACCTCAACATTTTTTGGAAGAGAAGAATAAGGATGTCAATAAACTGATATAATAGAAGAGAGACGGTGAAAAATTAAAGGAGAACATCATCGCAAACACAACTTCTACGTAAAAATAAAAACTTTGTACTTTTGTACTCATTGAAGGAGATATAATCCAGGTTCAATACCACTATCTAATTTTCACAAACCTGGACACGGCTCCAGCGCAAGGGAACAGCAACTTTTGCCATATTTTGGATATACAAATTAGTGAAAAGGCGATGGTAAGGGAACTCGAGGAGAAGAGTGTCTGTATATGTTGTCTTATTCTCGTTGTCGATAGTTAAACTCTCGGAAATAACATCGTACAGAGTCCCGGCAGCTCCAGCATTATCTGGACAACCAAAACTACTACCTCCTACAAAGAGGAAATCGAAATTGGACTGTCACAAATACTTAAAACAAAAGAGCAGACTATCAAGATGAGTTGTCAAGAAACTTCACAGCAGAGTATCATCACAATAGCAAAAAGTTAAGGAAATGTTAAAGACCCAAAACTGAAGCTAACCATGAGTAAAGATTTTTGGGTCAGAATGGCGGCTGAATATATGGACCGATACCCGTCCACCACCTCCACCAGCATAACCATCACCTCCAGATGCACTTATACGACCATTTCCTGTCCTGTGGCATGAACCAAAACACTAGTTTCAGATATCAAATCTAGAACCAAAGGAGCTATTTTACCTCTTCACCTACACCGATCAACCAAAACCCATAAAATAGGGATAGCAGAATACAATACATACAGGAGTGATTTCTAACAATAAATGTAACTAAAATCTTCTGTCCTCACTCTTCACTAGTATAGCGAAACAAGAAAGAACGTACCGGCCGATGCTAAATGCAATAATTAAGGATTCATGGGCCACAAAAACTTTATTTCCTAAACAACCTAAGACCTTTGCATTCATTTACCACCAACAACCAAATGTGGAACCAGAAGAGTCAACTCTTATTTTATTTACTTTTTTTCCTAAACTTGACAAAACCAACGCAAAGCCTTAAGAAATCGAAACTCTCTCCCATTAAGGAAAGAAACCATTAGGATGATTAAATTAAAGAACAAGAGTGAAAAAGACAAAAAGAGTTTTACATTTTATGTGCCATGACGAAGATGCTGCCGCCGGACCCACCACCACCTTTAACTCCTCCACTGGCCCCATCTGCTAAAACGCTGCCGTTTAACCCAACATACCCTAAAATCTCCATCGCCACCGTTCCGCCGCCACCTCCACCGTAATCAACCTCATTGCTCGTCGACCCTCCTCGGCTTCCATAAATCTCCGGCTTCTCCAGCGACGACCATCCGTACACATCACCACCCCACACATCCTCCGGATGCTTCGTCGTCGTATCCGACAAGCAGCACGCACCTCTTCCGCCGTATCCCCCACCGCCTCCTTCCACTCCCTCCGGCGTTCCGCTCGTCTCAGACGGCGGTTCCCCGGCCAATCCGGTGGTGTTCACGGCCGAGCCAAGCCCGAAATCAGCGTTATCCGCCAAGAGACGGAAAGTTCCGGCGACAACCTTTGAGTTCTCAGCCAGTGAGAAATTCCCGGAGATATTGACTGTAATCGAACATCCTGGAAACTGGCAAAGCAATCTGACGCCGGGCAGGACGTGGAGATTACCCTTACCGGAGATGTAATGGTCACGTGTGAGATTCAAATCGGCGACGAGCTTACACGTGGAATCCAAAGAGCCAACGCCGCCTAGGTCATCCACACAGGAAACCGACGATTCATCATCATCCGGGTGAGGCTCTGGCGCCGGAGAAGGTGTCGGCGGATTGTAGTAGTCTCCGTCGAATCTAATCGCACTCTCATCCCACGAATAGATTAATCCCGGATTTGCAGATACCACGTAGAGGATGAACAAGGCCAAACGGAGACAGAATCTCACCATTTAATGGCGATTCGATATCATCTAAAGATTAGAGAAGCGACGGTTCCACAAAACGAAGACATTGGATTCGGAGGGGCTTCACGAATATAACCGTTACGCCTCTACGAAATTCAACATCAGGAAAGAAAATTGAAAACTGGATCAAGAAACAGAAATTCCCAAGAATTTATACGAGGAAAAAGATTTGAGCTTTGAACATGGTGCTCTGCGTCTAAACAGAGGAGGGAGAGAGAGAGAAGAAGATAACTTTGCTTTGTGTTGAGAGAGAGAGAGCAAAGAGGTTGAAGGAAGCGAGAGGCGCGCTTTGTTTGGTAAATGGTGGAGAAATTTTTAGAAAGCTAATAGCTTTCGCGTTACACGTGAGACTTTCTTTTTATGTTAACGAATCAGTTTATGACACGTGTTAATCTAAACCACCAAACTGAATTAAGACCTTTGTTTGGGTCTTCAAACTTCACTTTAATCGTTGTGTTAAAAAAAAAAAATCTCTACTTTAATTTGTTAACGAAAGTTGGGAAACTTCACTTGAAAAAAGGGACCTTAAACTATCCAAATTTTACAAAATGATTCTGGATTCAGAGAAACTATCAAACAACTCTTCCTTTAGTTAAATAATCAGCAATACGCCATCCAAAATTTAAACATTGTGTATTATGCTAATAGATTTCGAATAGCTTCATTTTGACAAATGCATTTTGTTTAGGCTCAAGAAAAAGTCTGCATTTGGAGAGAGATGGTTTTGGAACTCCAAAATGTAGGACTTCTGTTGGTCAGGTAAGTTTGACTTTGGGTTTAATTATGAATTCAATTTTGTTATGAGTTGGGTTTCTCAATTTGATTTTGGTTCTAAGTTTATGTACTCCGTTTTTATTATTGGTAATGTTTAAAATTTATTAAATGCTAATCGGACGTTTGGAAAATGCTAATATCTAGTCAATTAATCGGAAATCTGTTTATTTTTTATTAGCGTCAAAGTCAAAATATGATGTAAAATATACTTTTTGTATATTTTCCTTTTTAGTATTTTTTTTAGAAATGTATTAGTCAAATTGAAATACATATGGTTTCATAGTTTTCATTAGTCGTGGTGATTCGAATATTTCAACTGCAAATTCAATCATCAATATATATGTTTTAAATGATAAAGATATTCGACATTTCATAAATTTTAGAAATTGGTCTGGCTTTTTTTTTTTCTTTTTTCTCTAGTCTAAAATTCTCTATTATATATATATATAATAGTTTTCATTGATCGATTGTTTTGTAGTTTTCATTAATCAAAATTGATCCTCAAAATTTGGAAAAGCTGAGATATTATTTTATTTTTCTTTGTTGAAAGAAATGGAAAAACTTCACGAGACTGAGAAAATATTTCAACCTTAAGTTCAGCAGAAATATTAAAAAAAAAATCCACTTGCTGTTGACTGTAGAACATAAATGGGCCAAAGTTTCACTATACCATTGTCAAGTCAAAGGTTTGCGATATAATTTTCACCATACCATATTTTTTTGGGCTTCACATATCATATATTTTTGTTGTGCGTTATATACGAAAATAACAAATTAAAATTTTTGAGTTAAGAAAACAAAGACAAATTAAAATAAGTTAAAAGAAATTAGAAATCTTGTTAACGTATATAAAAAATATCAAAGTAACGACAAGAGGTTTTTGCGAAAGTGATAGTTAAACGGTTAATCAAAGAGGGGGCGAAGAGTACAGATTTTTCTGATTATTTATTTTCGGAATCAATTTTATGTGTTGGAGGATGTAGATAGTACCTGTCACGTTTAATGATAAAATATTGATTACAAAAATGAAAGGATAATGAGGCCAATAATGTGGAAGGTATGACGGACTTAAAGGGATAATTTGGGATTGATTGGGGATGAAGCTACGTACATGTACGTGTGGCTTTGCGAAACCGACATGAAGCCAAATGGCAAGACAATAGTTTGACTTTTGTTCAACGTGTTTGGTTGTTGAGGGATTCCTCAAAGAGGTTGCGTGTTGGTGCGTTCCCACTTCACGCACGAGCCTTACATTTTTTTCTTTTTTTGGGGTGAGATTTTATTTCAGAAAGGAACAAAGCGTAGCATAGGAGAAAGCTTTTCTATGTGTGTTGTTTTCAATAGATGTATAACGTGTGTTTTATATACCGAACAAGATGTTGATCTAATCGATTTTTTCTGACTTTTCAAATACAATACGAGACATGCGAGTTTCATCATATTAAGACAGGGTTGGATCATAAAGATATTTACTGTCCAACTTGAAAATGAATCGATCGAGCATTTTTTATTTTCAAAACTTTTGTCAACATATTCCACAAGTTATTATCTGTTGGAGAATTTCGTCTCAAACAAAATGAAAATTAAGATCAATATATTATGTACGTTCGTTAAAAGAAATTTGGATTAGCTCTTAAATGGATGTGGATATTGTGAGGACTAGCTCAGTAATCACAAAATTCAGCCACCTCTTCAGATTAGCGAGAGGCAACGATGATTCCAATCAAGTTGTTTAAAGATTTTAATGGTTGCTGTGGGAGACCTGGACATGCAGGAAATTCCCAGAGAATGGAAGCCATTAAAAGATTCATTATTCAAATTGTGGATTTGCTTTGGGTATTAAGAGATGAAGAAAGTACGTATAATAAAATGTTTTTGGTCTAGTGGCGAAGTTATAAGATCCGTCAAAATGGAATATATGAAACATATACACAATTCCAGGCTATTATATTCTAGAAAGATTCCAAGACGCTTAAAAATCATGAACACTGACCGAGTTTGCACAGTCAAATGTGTCAGATCTCAAGTGCTTGCTCGATGAAGGAAACATCACGTTTGTGTTCTTTCAACTAACAACAAAGTAGCGAAACCGCTACAAGGCCTGACAAAGTATGATCTTTCTTTATCATTAAGTATTGCAAAAGGTGGCTTGAATTGGTTCCAATCCTTTTTCAATTTGGATAGATCTGTATCTGTTTTAAACTTGTGTGTTTTTTGTTTTCTGTTTCGTAACTTCGAAGTAAAGAATTTTTTTTTTTTTCCGTCAGTAAAGAAATTTGTTATCCCTGGTTTGTATGTCTTTGTGGAAAGATACTCTAATTCTAATTTATCTCTTCTGTTACAACTAAAAACAATTGGAATATAGAAATATATATATATATATATATATTTTTTTAACTCATGGATAAATCTCAGTCCTATGGAGAGGCCCAGACTAATCCCATGGGGGAAGTGCAGTCCACGGATAGACCCTCTCTCCGGATATACAAATGGATCCGAAAGCAGGGGTTCATATCCGTGTGGATGTCCAAAAACAATGTGTTGTAGTTTTACGCAGCAGGTGGATCGAATCTGAAACGTGTTGGCATCTCAGGCCCGTCCCCTTACCACCTGACTACAAGGTACTGGACGATATAAATATTTTTTTTAAAAACTCGAATATAAAATAAATAATAATAATGTGATTAGTAAAGGTCGTGATTTTAGGTTTTTATTTTAGATTTTAAAAACTTAAATAGCTGTGATTTAAAAAAAAAAAGTAAAATATTTTAAGAGTAAAAACCTAAATAAAGTTTTGAATATTTTTAAGAAAGCTTTTAAGATTTTTATAACATTTAAATCAGTAAATATGATTGGCTAAAATATAATTAAATAGAAAAGGATATTTTATTATATTTCTAACTAATATTCCACCCAAAAATAAAAACTTGTTGGTTTCGACCGTGGATCACCAGTTTTTTTACTAGTTTTTCCGGGATTAAACGGATATAACCGGATCGGGTTTAGCGATCGGTCCGGGTTCTAAAACAATATCCCATTTGGAAGAAGAAGCTAAAACCACGATCAGAAGCACAAGGAGAAGAAAATGGTGAACTATGTGCTTAAAATCACCGCTGATCTCGAGAATCTCACAAATCTCCAGCCCTCCGGTGGCTGCGACGATTCCAACTTCCCTTACCTCTTCAAGGTTTTTCTCCCTTCCTCCATTTTCTCTGGCTTCGATTCTCCGTGCTTCCTCTTCTTTTGCTTTTCTTTTCCTGCTTTCCTTTACTTGGCTGTGATTAACGATTCAAGTTTGATTTGTTGACTGCTCATGTTCAGAGAATAGTCTGATTGTAGGATTTCGTAAAGCTTCTTGTGTTTTCCTGTTTAGGGTTTTAATTTCGCCTTGTGATTGTTTTTTCCAATCCAATGATTCGCATCAATTCAGCTGCTCATCCACCAGTTTTTGTTTCTGTTATGAGAATAAGTGATCAAGATCAAATAGTATGACCATATTACTGAATATTTATTCAATGATGACACAGTAGATGATTCTCCTGACTGTTCTTGCTTGTGTACATACGTACAAGTCATTTATAACTATTTCTTGTGTTCTCCCCTCGTTTTTAGCATGAAATATTATTAACAGAATGTTTTTCTGGGTTCTAGTTGAAATGTGAAAGATGCGGAGAGGTGACTCAGAAAGAAACATGTGTGACTTTGAATGAGACATTTACTCCTCCGGGAGGTAGGGGTACTTGTCATCTTGTTCAGAAGGTAATGTTGACCTGACTCTTTCTTCATCTCTTTATGATATGCATGTTTGACAGCATTCTTTGTGCTTTTGGGGATGGGATAACATACCCTATGTCCTTGACACGGTCTTATAAAACTAAAGTTTTTTCAATAAGTTGTATTTGGATGATCAATTCTTAGTATATTGAGTGATATGATCATTGGCAGTAATTGATCTGTTTCTGTGCTGAAACAAAACGTTGTCGCATCTCATTCTGTTGGGTTGAATGAATACCTTTTCTGTTGTATAGTTTTCTTAAACTTATTGCTCCGGTTGCAGAATACTCTTGGTACTTTGAATTTGATGGTTTGTCTCCATGAGTTATTCTAGTGTAAGTTCTGTGGAAGGGAAGGGAATGTGACAATGATTCCGGGAAAAGGTCGACCTTTAACTCTGGAAGATTCTGAGGCTGGAGAACATGCTCCTCTTATGGTGTTTGACTGCCGGGGCTATGAACCCATCGATTTCGGATTTGGTGGATTTTGGAAAGCTGAAGCTGTAAGTTGTAATGGTCACACTTAGTTTTCTGGACAAAGAACTCCAAGCTTCGTTTCCAGTATAGTCTTTGATGCTCAATACTACTTTAGGCTCTCATGAGTTGAGTTTTGTTCTTGGCATAAACAGGAATCTGGAACCAAATTTGAAGACATTGATTTGTCGAGCGGGGAGGAATTCACAGAGTACGATGAGAAGGGCGAGTGCCCGGTAATGATATCAAACTTCCGTGCAAGCTTCAGCGTCACCAAGTAAAGTCGGCGTCGATTGTTCTATTTTCTGATTCTCTACACACTTGGTGTATGTAAAAACCATGAGAAGATCATTACTCTCAAGTTCTAATAAAGTTCTCTTAAACTCATTTCCTATGTTCTTCCCGCTGTTTCTGCTACAAAAACCATCCAAAGTTCGAGAATTTGCTAGGAGAACATATATAACAAACAAACCTTATATACATTAACTTTAGTTCTACACACATTTGTACAGGGCAAAGGGATAATTTCGAATTACACACTGACGAGGGAAATGATAATGAGATATACAGAGAAAATAATGATTCAAACATTACAAATCGAAATAGGAATATTTGGGGATTGGTAGTATAAACAAGTGCGAAGAGTGTTTAGGGTTTTATGCACTGAATCCGCGGTGAAGAGAGCTCCAAGGACCAGGCGGGATTGTGGTACAAGCCTGTGAAGCTGCCTCCTCCATTTGCTCCATTTGGATCCCTGCGTTGCAGATGTTTGCAAAGGACCTCATGTGCTTGATACCATATTGAGACAGCGATCCACAGTGTCTCTCAAAAGCTCTCACCTAAACATATAATGAAACTTATGCGTTACTTATCTATATTAACATCAGCCAAAGAGTAGATCATTTGAAACTTCAGTAGCAACGCAAGTGCCTGACTTCTCAGCAGCCTGGCTAATAAAAGAGTACTGGGCTCCACAAAATTCTTATGAGACTTTTCTATCTTACATTATTATCGATGTGATTCCATGACCATATCAATACGTTTTTCAATACTGACCCCATACGTATATATATAAAGATCCTCTGAATCTCGTTGCAATGATGTGAAACAGTTGATGATAAGATTGGCAAGTAAAAAGTCTCAAGGGGCAAGGGAAGTATTTATTTACCAGATTTTTAAGGCAGTTCCAGTCATCGACGAGCGGTTGCCCAGCAGACCGTACTTTGTTTAGCACTTCAGGACCTTCCGAAATGCCAAACAAGAGTTTCCCGACGAGTTTCACACTGTTGTCAACATGAAGTCTGTGAGACATGGCTTCAAGGACTTGCTTCTGAGCTTCTGTTTTTCTTGTGGAACCTTCTGGTGCCTTTCGGTACTTCATGAATATAATAACATGCAAAAGAATTGTATTAAGCAATTCACCAGAACTAGAGAAATTACCGAGTATCTAATATATGTAAAGAAGAATGGAAAAAAGAACCTTATCCCAGAAATGGACAAGATCTGCGTCACGCTGGTTTGTAACTCTTGAAGGTGGCGTCAGTGAATTCGCATCCACAAAGGTGAAATTGTCATTGGCAGGGTTTGTTCCCATGTAAAGGTCGAGTTTGTCCTTGCTAAGTCCTACATCGCCATACTGCATGACATGAGAACCGTAAGCCGACCCAACACCTGCAGTCCTCCTTTTCACCTGAAAACACAAAGACACACTTATGACACACACATTTGCTAACAATCTAAGTTACAGCTGAGAAAGTTCTAGCTCCATCATATTGCAGGCTTTCCAGAGAAACTCGAAGCTTACAAGTTCATATTGTTGGTGCAGAGTCTCAGTCTGTAGATTGTGCATACCACTGTTTCATATTAAACAAAGTATCGGAATCAATATATGGGACATTCATAGAGGTTCCCTATACTCCTATTAGCGTATTGAGATTCTTCAGTTTACCTGTCTTCCATCCAAGCAACACTGTATAAGTCACCTAAACAAGTTTCATACTCCGGTGGAGGACTAGGTTCCTCTCCGGGGCAATAGGTACCCCAACTGCTTTCTTCTGCGTTTGATGCAGTTGTGGCGTAGATGTTTAAACCCTCTTGAAGGAGTCCTTCAAAGATACTTCCAGATTCACAAGCTTCGAGATAAAACACCTGCAGGTTTGCTTTTTTGGTATTACTCACAGGCAGTACCAACAACAAAAACATTTCAGAGGAACCTTAGTGATTTACCAAGCTTTTATAGGTTCCAGAAGCATGTTTTTTCTTCAAGACATCATTCAGATCATTTGCATAGAGGTAAGGAGAAGTCGGCATCCCTGCAAATGAAAGACGAAGATGAACCATCAATATTTTTTGGTCCAGACCATCCACTTTCTGGGTTTCACCGAACTCACCGAGAACTCCAGGACCACCATGGTCACTGTAGAATATGAAGATATGATCATTTGGACCACTATCCACAACCTTCCCACTTCCTCCCCTAACGGCAGTTTTGTTTCCAAGGATCACAGCAAATAGATTATCAACACTAACATCATCTCCAGTATAATCCTGCCATACGAAAATTCCCAACCAATTAAGCATAAATCCATTTTGAGAGAAGTCTGTCGATCGCAGCATAGCTAAAACCCGAAACCGTAAGAAAGCAAAAAACCTTGGGAACCCCTTCATAGACATCCTTTCCATGAGGGCTGTTGATAATGATCCCACGCCTTGGATTCTCTTCATTATTTGCAATATCATCATACATGAAAACCACAATATTCTCCTCGTTCACTCCACCTTTCCTCAGAAGTTGATAAGCATGGCAAATATCGGCCTGAAAAGTTAGGAACTCATAAGTATCTAAAAAAAAAAACTCTTCTAAGAGTTCACACTAAACTAACGTAAGCTCATAAATCCTTTGAACTAAGATGCCCAGAACTGGTGTCAAAAAAAGAAAGATGCCCAGAACTATAAACCTATTTAAACATCGTAGGAATCTCGCAGATCTCCTTCCATTCGAAATCTGGGCAGGCTAAACTACTTGCGAAATTCAGAACAAGAATAGATTCAGCTGATGAATCTCATAACTGATCCTAGTATCTAGAATCACAAAACTCATGTCTGAAGTTAAGATGAAATCGTATACATGAACCAAACAGCACTAAGCACTCTCAAGGGTTAGAATCGGAGACAAAATTCAAAATTCCGACTAGAGAAAAGAGCAAGGTTTTATGAAAAAAACGGAGAATCGCGACAATACCTGATGCCTGTAATTCCAATATCCGCTCGATCCAGCGACTAGGACAGCCCACCTAGTACCGGACGAAGAATCGTTGTCGTCCTCAGCAGGACGGAAGAACCTAGAAGCTTGCGACGGAAGTTTGATGACATCATCAGGACCTTGTCTTGCGGCGGAGACGGCAATCAGCGAGAGCAAGAGAGCGAGAACGGCGACAGGTGTCATCGTGGAAGCCGATTTTTGGATCTTGTCCGGCGAATGGTGACGTGGATAGGAATCTTTGTTCGCCGGGGACTATTAACTAATGAATCTTTCTCTCTTTTTTCCTTTGTCAACCAATCAAACAAAATAATGATTCTTTATCTACTCGGAGAACAAACACGTCTCTCTAGTTTGTTTATATAAAACACGCAAGCGAAAATTAGATATTTAGTTATTTACTTATTCAGTTTTAAAAATAAATAAATATGCACAATCAAATAATCCAACTTTTTATTGCAGTCGGCAACTAGAATACATACCTTAATGTTTGGAATAATGATGGTGCATGTCAAGAGATTTACAAGAATTGCCTGATTACTATATCGTTAAAATACATTTATTATTTTCCATATTGGGAAAACTACGCAGTTAGTGTGTTCAAGTTGGAATAATTTAAAGATGAATAATCTATTGAGAAACGACATTGAAAATCGTGTGAATGAAGAAAAATAAAAAGATCTTATAGTGATATGCATGATGGATTAATAATTAATGATTTTAAAATTTCTAAAACGAATAGATCACCGAAGAAAAATAGAATCCAAATTTGAAATCCCTTAGATGATGGACGTTACAACAACCTAAAAAGTTTTGAGAAGACATTACGATGGAGAAAATCGGATGCTAAGAGAAAGAGCTCCCTAACCGTCTCCTTGGAAGTCCCATGCTCCCAACAGCCAACAGCATTTATAGTAAATAACCGTTTTGTTCTATTCTACCTCGTGGAATGTGACACATTTTATTTTTACATAACCATGCTCGAGTCGACATACTATATACTTTTGGCTAAAATTTGATATAAACAATATCTAACAATACCCTATTCATGTTATTTATTTATTCATGGTTGTGCAAATTAAAAGAAAAAAAAAAACTGATCTCATCTTCGATATTCAAACAAATTACAATAATTTACATATTTAAACTGAACTTAATAGATTAAAAGGTGTGTGAAGAATCAATATCCCTGACCCATAATGAAAGGACGAAAGAATTATTCCACATCATATGGCGATATTTTTCACTCACAAAGAGTATTACAGATTCTTTCTTGTAAATAAAATATAAGCCTTATTGGAGTAACAAATAAAAAGTATATACCTAATATATGTACGCCTCATTTACCCCATCTTTTAGATTATCCGAACATTAAATTTATGTACTGTTTATTAGTCAGGGATGGACTGCCAAATTTGGTGGGGGCTAATATATATAAATGAAAGCGAGAGAATCAGGAATAAACACACCAAAGTGTGAATAGAATCCTTTTCTTATTGATTTATATAGTCTCTAGCAAGTAATGAAAAGGATTATTTGTTTTGAATATTTTGGCAAATATCTGCTTTGGTTTCTTTTTGCCTCTTAATTTCTTCCACTAACGTAATTGGTAACCTAAGCAATCAAATCCGAGGCATCCATAAATGATATTTTATCCCCAAATCGATTTATTGACTTTGAACAATTATGAACAATGATAAGATTCAAAAATGGTAAAGTAGAAAAGGAAAAAAATATTAGGTAAAGTTTGATTAGCAAAAAACAAATATTAGGTAAAGTAGAAAAAAATTAGATTGACACTTATAGCTTAATGTTTTTAGCATAACTTTGTTTTATAGATGCAAAGTTTATATTTCATAAACTAAATCATATTAAATTTAAAAACTTGTTTAAGTGATGCCGAACATTTGTTTTTGTCAGTTAATATAGTAAGAAAAGTTTTCAACTGACAGACCATAATCAATATCATAACTAGATATTTAGTAATTACTATTGGTCGACATCAATATATATCATCTTTTTTTTTTTTTTTTTTTTTAAATTTNTGAACATTAATATATATCATCTTTGTTAGATATTATTATCAAATTTATATAGCAATTACAGATTTTGGAAATAAATTTGAACTAGTAAGGTAAGCTCCAATAATCATACAGAGATTCCCACGACGTGTGTCCAAAATGTCCCAAGTCCTTGTTGCTTTTATCCCACGACACACACCACTCCTAAATTCTCTCATTTTTTTGTCTTCTTCTAATAATCATACTTAAGATACAACGGTATATATAGATATATATATACAGTCACACTCATAGGCAAAACACAAAATTCTGAGTAAGCTGTCGTGTCGTATCATCTATCTTTTTTTCTTTTTCTGTTGTTGCTAAAAGTGCATCCATCTTTGATTAGTCAATATTTGTTTTTCGCAAGTGGGTTTGTTCATATTTGTGGCTGAGGATGAAGCCTCTTGTTGAGAGAGAGACACACGACAGAGATATCATCAACCTTAGCCGTCGGATATTTCTGTCTCCACGCATTAGCCGCCGCCTCTGTCACCGCGTTGGCCGCTCCTGCCTCACTCGCCGATTTCATCACCACCGTAGCCACCTCTTCGTTACTAAGTACATCCCATACCTTTATAACACACACGAGACAGAAGAAAATTCATTATTTTATTTAAACTTATTATTTTAAATTTGGGCTTTTCTTTGGGTTCGGCTACTATTTGCATCAATTTGATTAATAATGAAGAAAAGCCTGAATCGGTTGGGCCGTAATAGAAAACATTATGTTGATTTAATCTACATTTTGGTTCGGTTTCAGACAGTCTCGGACCGGTTTATGAAGACTGAAGAGATAAATATGCGTAGTTACGTACCCCATCGGAAGCAAGGAGCAGAAATTGGTGGCGAGAAGTGATTTGATGCGTAGAGACTTGAGGAGTCGCAATGACACCGTAGTTTTTAAGGACGAAATCACCTAAAGCACGCGACATTGCTAAGCCGGGCCTGTTTTCACGTGGAAGCCATACTCTCAGAATGTGAGGCTCTGACTCTAAAGCTAACACCCTTCCCTCGCGTTTCCTTATCCTCTCCGCTTCGCCTGCAAAATCAAAAAATGCTTAACCATAACGAAACCGGTACGTCTAATTGTAAACATTACTTTATTTATCCACACAAACTTACTTGGCACACTTGGCTTCAGGTCATTGGTCAATTGAACCACCTCGATTTCTCCATTCTCACTTGTTCCAATCATCATAGCCCTTGAATCTCCCAGATTTGCCACCATCACTTGATTTCCCTGTTCAAATATATATTGTTGTTAATAATAGGTAATACAAACATAAAATGATGAATATCTATTTCATTACAAAGAAGGTTTTTTGTACCTAATATTGCTATATTTTTGCATTGAAAAATAAAATATGAAACTGTGAAAACATTATTGGCTTACATGTCTAACGGCGACAACAGCAGCAGTTCCGGAGGAAGAACAATCAAGAGTGTTTTTGAGTTTAAGAATTCTTTTGTCCATCGCCAAAAACGCAGTTTCGCAAATGAGTTTCCAGTCTCGAGTCACTGAATGATTATTCATATGACCTAACAATAAAGATGGCAATTGGTTCCTTACGATCTTGCTCACTGATTGACCTTTCTCTCCATGCCCATCAAACACTCCACATAACGCTCCTTCTTCTGTTCCATATCCCTGCAATTTTATCATTCATTAAATACTCTTTTTTTTTAAGAATTAGTTATCACAAACTAAATTGATTAACATGCATATATTTGAATTTTCTAATAAATATTATTTATTTGAAAAATAGTAATGATTAAATTGAAGTACCAGGTGGAGAATGGCAGCATCTTGGTTCAAGCCCTTGCCTCCAGCTAAAGAAGAGACAGAGCCAAATTCTTGAGGAGCATCATGCTGTTCAGAATATAAAACTGCATTTTCTTGTCCATAATCATTTATCTCATATATCTGATTTTGATCTGTTGATCCTCCTGAGGATAAACACAAACAAAATCCCATATTTTTTTCTTCTTCTTTTGTTTTGTTTTGTGTTTTTTTTTTTTTTTGGGTTTCTATATATGTGAGATGAGAGGAGATAAAAGAAAATGAAAGAGTTTGATACACGACTTTGCTTATGCCCATGCCCATTTATATAGCCTTTTGTGAATCTTAATGAGGAATATATAAATGTATTGTTATTCTATGATTTATATGATCATCTCGATGACTTGTATCTTTAGGCTTTTAGGAGGAATTAATAATTCAATTCTGAGGCGGTCGATCTATATTCTATTATTGATAACATTTTCTGTGAAATTTAATCTTCTTGTTAATCAATATATTTGATTAACCTCTAAAATCAATTATTTTCAGATGTAGCATTTGCGTTTGACATGTCAATATACAATATTTTTTTTTTTTGATAACTAACATTTTATTTTCGTATCATATATAAATATGAAACAATGTAAAATGTATTTTTTTCTTTATTTTTGTCTTTCGTGTTTTATTTTCTAAAAATAATTTTTGTACTTTATATTTCTATATGATTCATACAATTAACAACATTAATTTAGACTTATTATGTGTATAATACAAACATAATTAAAAACACCAAGGCGATTATTTCCTATAAAATAAACGACTTTTATATAATAAATCGCTGCCGTCAATTAGAATAAAAGAATAGGTAAAATGAGTCGACCATATGGGCAAATGAGATACTCATTCCGAATTATTTGACATAGTAAATTAAGAATTTAATATAGCTTCTATAATTATAAGGCAATTATGTGGCTCCTGTTGGCACTGACAACGTATTACAATTTACAACAAATATAGTTACTTATTTAGTTGAAAATAATCTGGACCATCCCAATATTCAATTGAAAGGGCACATGATGCAGTGGCGTGACGTGTGATTAGTATCTTGATTAAACTAATAACTGATTTATTCGAGAATAGTAATAGGAGTTTCAAGTTATTAATAAAAGTTACTGACGGGATTCCTGTTCTTTGTCATTGCCAACAAGTTAAGACGCATCAAATGTGTATATGTTATTTCTTAGCTGTCAAGTATTTAATTACTTAATTTAAGGGAAAGTCATGCATCCAAATATGTGAACAAAGAAAGTTTGATATATATATATTTATTTATAAAAACGAAAGAAATGGAATAATTACATAGACCAATGTTGGGCATAATTTTGTCACGGGCCAAACCCATTGATTGTTTAAAGGTCTCAATGTTATCAAGAAAAGAAGGATAGACTTCTAAAGGGAAAAAGACCCAAGATTTAAAGAACCGACTAAATCTGGACCGTTCCAGAGGATTTACTGAANAGAACCGACTAAATCTGGACCGTTCCAGAGGATTTACTGAATATTCTAAAAAACGACCAAATCTGGACCGTTCCAGAATATTCAGATCGATAAACTCTAAG